>WHYT01016080.1:0-38870 GCA_009806455.1 Tetrax tetrax
GGGGGATCGGGGCGGGGGCTGGGCGCGGCAGGGGCTGGGCACCCCGCCCCGCTGCCGCTGGGGGTTGGCTGCGTACGGCCCGGCGCCTCTCAGCCCCGCTCTCCTGTAACCGGCTGCAGGCTGAGCTGAACCCGCCCCGCCAGACGCGGCCCAGCGGCCGAGGAGGTGGTGGCGGCGGCGGCGGGCGGTGAGGTGACGGGACAGGACAGGACAGGGACATGGCGGAGACCGGCTCTGTGCACGCCACCAGATTCGAGGCGGCCGTGAAGGTGATCCAGAGCCTGCCTAAAAACGGTAAGTGCGGCCTGGGGCGCGCCGAGGAGGGGGAAGCCCGGTGGCATGGGCGCGGGGCCTGGCACCTGCGAGGCCGGCAGAGCCCGGAGGGGCGGGGGGAGGCCAGGCCCCTCTCCCGCCGGCGGCCGCTTCCTCCGGGGCGAGCGGTCTCCGGGCAGGGGCGGCGGCGCGGCCCAGGCCCGGGCAGTAGGGCCGCCCTCTTTCAGCTGCCCGGGGCCGGGCGCCAGTCAGCAGGCGGCGGCCGGACAACCGCTTGGAAACCTCGAACTCGGTGCTGCCGTCCGCCTCTCCTGAAGAAACGCCGGTTCGGGGGCTTCCGAGCCCCCGACGGGAGCCCCTCGGTCAGGCGGATGGAGGAGGTCGGCTCCCCCCGGCCCGCGGTGCGGGAGCGCCGGGGAAGGGCCTGGGCCTCTCTGTGGTCCTGGAGTTGGTTTGACGACTTCGGAGCTGTTATCCAGAGTTCCCTCTGCTGAAAGAGTTAACACAACGAAAAAGCAAGGAAAAAAATCAGAATGTATCTTTTTGATAAGAGTAATAAAAAAAAAAAGTTGGTTGTTACATGAATCATTAATTTTGGTGTAAGTGAAACTGAGTTTGTTGAGATACTAAGGTAAAGGTCACTGTAAACTTCCAATGACTAGAATCAAGCCTCAAAGTATTTGATTTAATGGATTGATTATGAATCTTCCCTGCCAGCTGTTACAGTTTTGTGTTTGCATTTCCTACCTCTACAAAAGTGTGTTCCACAAGGAAGAAGAGGAAAGAAAAGCAGGAGAAACAGTTACTGAATACACTATATTTTCAAATACCCAAAGTAAACAGAAGCGCAGTGGAAGGCTGTGTTTTGCGATTGTTGTGTTTGTTTTGTGGGTTTTTTGTTTGGTTGGAGTTTTTTGGGGGAGGAGGAGGTGTATTTAATTTTGGAGTCTTTCAATAAGTTACTGTTTGTAACAGTAAAGTGACATGCAAGATACTTTGTTTATTGGGAGCTGAACCGGTATCTTTAAACTGAGTGAAAGAATCCTTGCTTTATGTTACTTATTACTTTAAAAAAAAAAAAAATTCTAATTCTGGAGTCTGACCTTAGAAGTACTAGAGGTTATAGTCCTTTGAACTCAATTTGACGCTTGCTATTTGTAAAGTAAATATTGTCAGTGGTGCTGGGTCATGGTAGATGAAGTTGAGGATGTTCTCTGTCAATTTAAACTATACTGCTGTGAATCAGGCCATAACAAACTGCAGGCTATTTTCTCACAGAAATACTAAGCTTGTAAAATACTTGTTAATACTCTTGACTACAATTTTAATTGTATTTCAAAATGCTTTCACTAGGTTCATTCCAGCCAACGAATGAAATGATGCTCAAGTTCTATAGCTTTTATAAGCAAGCAACCCAAGGACCCTGTAACATTCCACGACCTGGATTTTGGGATCCAATTGGTAGATATAAATGGTAACTTTTAATGAGTTGTTGTTTTGTTTGGGTTTTTTTTATGCTCAGAATGGAGATGTTTAGAAGAATGGCACTTAGGGAAAGAGTTTAGTGAGTTTATTTCCCTTTTTAAAAAAGGACATTCACAACCTTTGATGCTTGAATTAATTTTCTGTCTTGCGTTCCAACTTTCTAGCTCAGATAATTTGTAACTTCTCAGAGTTGCAGGTGAAAATGTTCCATGGGGTTCCACAGGTGGGCAGGTTTTTCTTGGGCAAGCATGTTTATTCCCTGTTGTAGGATAAAACTGTAGGTGCTCTGCAGGATGGTTGATGTGGATGGGTGTCTAGAATTCTTTCTTAGCAAGTTTTCATGTATCATATGAGCCTGAAGTAAACAAGTGCTCATTGACAGCTGTTGATATAGCCTCAACCTCTTGGGGAGAAGTCTGGTTTATGTGTCTTTCTGGTTTGTCTGTTCAGTGGCAGATCTTCCCACTGCCTGTGTCTTCCGTGTCCTGCGAAGATTTCTGATTCACTAAATTGTGAAGATCTATTTGAAAAGCTATATGAATGCTTTGTTTATTATATTTTAGTAATTATTTGTCCTAAAGAACAAATTATTACTTTCTTTATGGTCATGGTGGTCTTGGGATTTGTGAAATTATTCCTTTTGATTTTTTTTTTTTCTCCTTCCTGCCTCTCTTCCTCCCCAGTTTCCCCAAGTCAGGATGATGGGGATATCCTTGCAGAGTAGGGCAGTGAGTTTCCCCCCACCTGGTTGGTAGTAGCTGAAATGTTAGCCACCAGCCTTGGGGTTTTGCTGGAAGTGGAACAAATACTCTGGCAAGAGGAAGGGACAGTGTCAAATCAAGTGCAAGGCTGAGTAAGGAAATGTTTTATTCCAGTCTGTGTTTTGACAGATTCCTTGTGCAATACTGATAAACTTGCTTGGCGTTTTCTGTCTTGTGGAGTTGGAGAGGGGGAGATTTTTTAGGTCATAAGTAGCTACTGTAGTAATTGGGGGCAATGATTACACTATTTGCCTACTAGACTGATGTGTCTTTCCCCAGTTGCTGAACTTGAAAATGAGAGATTTTTCTCGTAGCATGTTCTAACTTACTGACAACTGTTTGTAAGTGCTGGCTGAAGTGTATGTGCCTGCTTTCTCTGCAGCAGAGAATCTTAAAAATCAACCTAATCAAAAGGGAAGTGTGTGTCTCATATCTGGGCTTGTTAACAACTTGCAGGGTACAAGATTGTAGCTGGTCAGTGAGGAACTCTTCAGTCCCCAGGCTGTTCGGTTTGTTGCTTCTTTATTGATGTACCATTATGTGATTATCATAGCAAATTATATATTTGGACTTTAAAATAAGTTGTGAATTGTTGTTGCATTTTATTTGTGTCAGAGAAACTTTTGGCGTTACATAACTGACCTACTTAAAGCTAGGCTGAAAAAATACGGTAGACCCTGAAGATACTGAAGATGTATGCGACTTTCTTTCCTAGGGATGCTTGGAGTGCCTTGGGAGATATGTCCAAAGAAGAAGCCATGATAGCCTATGTTGAAGAAATGAAAAAGGTAAGTTTACTAGGGAGTAGAAGGCATCTTCTAGAACAAATGTTCCAGAAATAAATTAAGGAACATGAGGTGGTTCTTGTTGATTACTACTGCCAAAGCTCCAAATGGATTCTTGCCTATGTGAACTGGTACATTTCAGTACAATGCTGTTTGGCCCACAGGGAGAAGAATGTTCTGTAGTTCCTCTCAAAGCCATAGATTTTGGGTTGTTTTTGGAGAAATGTGAGAGCCGTAGCTGATAGGAAGCTTAAATGACAGAGCTAAAGAACGTGAAGTATCGAAATAATGGTAAAGGGGTGGGGGGGGTGGGGGAAACAGTGGAACTTAAAGTACAACAAAAGAAAAGCTGATTTACTGTAAACTGTTTCAGTTCTCAGAGTTAAGAGAGGTAAGTGATCCTTATTTTGGAAAGGAAAAAAAAACAACCCTCCAGAAGGACTTCAGGAGCAAGACTCTCAGTCTCATAACTAGAGACATGAGCATAATCAAATATGTAAACTTAATAATCTTTTTTTTTTTTTTCCCCTCCAAAAATAACTCAGCTCTTTGAATTTTTGGTACTTGTCATAAAAATATTCCTTGTATATTATAGTTGCAGTCAGTTAGAATTGAGTAGTTTGATCTGTATTTTTTTGGAGTAGATGTTTAATTTGTAAACAGTCATAGTTTACTAAACTAAACATTCAGAATTAAAGTTTGTCTTTTATTAACGAGCCCTCTTCACTGCAGTCTTTTCACTGAAGCTCTCGTAGGTTGCCTTTCCAGTTTAAAGGTTATTTACTGTCAATCTGGATAAAAGTATAATTGTAATCTATTACTATAATGAGGTTAGCATCAAGGAGAGAAAAATGTAAGTTCTACTTCAAATACACTTGCTTTTCTCCCAGGCCACTGTTTTGACATCGAACTCTTAACATGTTTAATGATTGATACAACTGAAACTTTTATTAGGCAAGGAGCTGGCATCTGACTAATGTTCTTTTTCCTAGCTTTAATTTTGGTAATTTAGTTCCTGCTGGTATTACTGTAGCTGCTTTAAAATTAAAAATAAATAACTTCAGAAAACGCAGGAGGCCAAGTATTATTAATTTGGTCAAAAATCCCACTAAATTTGAATAACTCCTTTTGAATGTGTACTGTGAGATTTGGTGCTTCATTTCAAATCTTGGATTCAAAATGCATTAATACTTCAGTTAGGGTATTGTATTTTTTTATTTTTTTTTTCCCAACACAGTAACTGGTTTGGTCAGGACACTAAACCAACGTGAAACTGCGTAAGCCTCCTGTGGGGAAGTCTACTAACTTGACCCTAATGAAGCACAAATATTCTGCCTCTGTAGAGATTACATGTAGGGATTGGAGAGCAAATGACTTCTTGCCTTGCTCAGCTTTGAAACTGGGCAGTGTTTACCCTGCTTTGGTGCTGTTTCAGCTCTCACATTTGAAATACTAGCTTCAGCTTTTCCAACCCAATTGATTCTACTTGAAATGTCAATGGAAGTGCATTTCAAATGGATCCACTGGGTTGTTCTATCAGCACATACTGCACTAATCCTTGTGGTGTTACTGTGGGCATTCTGCTGTTGCTGCATAGGTATCCATGTCCAAGGGGGCAAAAAGGACTGTGTTTAAGGGTGTATAAGACTGCCATATTCCACCCCTGTCCCTGGAGCATGGCCCTAGCATTTGCATATTGTGTTTGGGCTGTATGTGCATTTGATGACTCTGTCACAAGATACTTTTATTGTAAACTTGTGTGGTTTGGCCTGCCCGTCATATGGTAGGCTTGAAAATCACAGCTATCGTTGAGGATGTGTCTGGGTGAGGTGGGAGATGACCAAACGCGTCTTAGTCTTAACTAAGATGAATTTGAGCTCAGGTGCATTTTGCTTAAGGTTAATTTATCTTCCAAGTAGAATTTCTGAAATTTTATATTGCAATACTGTTTAAACTAATTTATTTACACTTCAGATACATTGTTTTGTTGAATATTCAAACCGAAAGAGGGTAGATTTAGATTAGATACAAAGAAGAAATTCTTCACCATGAGGGTGGTGGAACACTGGAACAGGTTGCCCCGAGAAGCTGTGGATGCCCCATTCCTGGAAGTGTTCAAGACCAGGTTGGATGGGGCTTTGAGCAACCTGGTGTCCCTGCCCATGGCAGGGTAGTTGGAACTAGGTGATATTTAAGGTCCCTTTCAACCCAAACCATTCTATGATTCTTTATTAGAAATGAGTGTTAACTTAGCGTAAAGAAGTGTTAACACGACATGGTGTTTATAATTTAAAACAAGAGTCTTCATATATGAATTGCCTGACATCCAAAGAAAATGGTAATTTGTGATACATAATAATTTATTTTGCACTTAAAATTTAAAGATTGCATATTATGCCTAGTGGCTATGTAAGTAAGCAATTGATTTTGTTTGTGGAAGTATTTGCTCTTTTCTTGCTCACCTGAAAGCTAGCAGTTACAAAACTCTTAGTTTAACAGAAGCTGTGTGGTAAGATTCTAAGAATTGCTCTGAGTTGCAGAGAGTGTATTGAGGTTTGTTCAGAATAGATGAAGAGCAGTTATGTGCAGACATCATACAAAGGCATGCATGAAACAGTTTATGGTGCAGACTATAGAACTAAATACATAGCAAATACAAGTGTTATTTTAGAATAGGTTTCTTCTTCTCTCAATGCTACTGAAGTTGAAAAAAGAAAAATAAAAACCACACAACTGTCCTGTCTCAGGTTCATATTCAGCTCAGTATCTGTGCACTGAGCATGAGCATTTCTCTCTAACAAATGTGGAATGAACTATATACACTAAATAGATCAGAGAAGTGGCAATGAAACTGCAGTTTGATAGGATCGTTGTCTCTTGGTAGCCTTGATTGGTTTGCAAGTGTTGACTTGTTACCTGCTAGCCTGCCTGGAGCTCCTGCTTTGTGAAGTAATGCTGTAGCTTTTGCTTCTACTGCTTAGTGACATGCTTGGTGCTTTTGAGCAGCTTATTCTGTGGCAACGTGTACCTCCATCTGTTGCTTTCTTGGTGTTCTTCTGGAGGCAGCGGTGTACTGTAGCTGTTAGTTTGCTTCTGCCTGAGTCTTTTCCTATAGCTATTGCCTCTTTTTAATAATAATAATAATGTAGAGGATGAAAGAGGAACCAAGCTATTGGCAAAAAGCTTGGTTGAAAGGACCTACACTAGAATGGGACAATAATATTGTGTTCTTTTAAAATAATATTCAGTTATTTAATCTCTTCTGTTTAATCTGTTTTAGATTTAATATTTGCGTTCCTATCTGATGATCAAAGGTATGGTTTTTTAATTCAAAATGAAGAATTTTTTTATCAAAGCAAGAGCTCCAGATGACTTGAAGAGCAGAACTTGGTTCTAGTTTGCTCTTCTTCTAAGTATGTCTTCGTACTGTCCCGGTTTTACTGAATTCTGTCCATTTTATTGTTTGGATTTAAATGGACCTGGTAGGGTACTTTTGATCTCTTTACATTCCATTGAAAATGGTAGGGTTTGACAAATACAAAGAATCCTCTAAGAAGAAAAGTTTTTCAGTTCCATTTTTTCTGTGAGAAGACTTGTCTATAAAATAAATTGCATTGTATTAACAGCAGCATGTTGAACTTTGAGTTGGTTTAGTTTGAAATTGTTGATATAATGGATTCCACGGTCTACTAATACTGTGCTGAGGCTGTTCTTTAGTGTTGGTAAATGCATTAGCTCTCCCATCTTCTCTTAACTAGCTGTATTAACTTTTTTTTTTAAGTGAAGATTCTCATTTGGCAAATTAGTTTTATGTTGTTTTCCTTTAGTAGAAAAAAAAAAGTTAAAAAATCAGAATAACAGTTAAGTGACTTAGTGAAATGCTAATGAGTTTTACGATGACCAGCACTTTCTAAAATCAGTTTAAATGAATGAATCATTGACTTGCTGTTTCATAAGATGCTTCATATTTTGGCCTTGTGCAGATTCTTGAGAGTATGCCAATGACGGACAAAGTTGAAGAATTACTACAAGTAATAGGCCCGTTCTATGAAATAGTAGAAGATAAAAAGAACAGAGGATCTGACCTAACCTCAGGTTCGAACAAATAACTTCCTTTGTACTACTACTAATCAAAACGCCAGATGTTTTTGGACTTGTTTTCTGTAAATGATTTTAAAGCTAAATGTTGCGTCTTTCTGTTCATTCTCTTTACCATATGGCAGTTCGGATGGAGAAAGTCTCTAAGTATTTGGAAGGTAGGAATAATAAATTATGTGTAAGTCCATCTTTTCCATTGTTTTGGTGCTGTAGTGCTAACACTTGTGACTTCTGGGCTTGCCACCTCATTAGGTTGGATTTTGTTGTATTTTGCTTTTGAGGTACAAAACAAAGTTAGACCTAGGAGGCTGCGTGTTCAGTCCTTATCTACAGGCTTTTTGAGCTGCTGAAGGGAGCCCCTTTCGGGGAAAAAAAAAAAAAAAAAAAAAAAAAAAAAGAGAATATTTAAAACAAACAGCTCCCCCAACCAAATCTAGTTTCTACCTTTCTATTAGTAACAGGAACAACTAATGTGTACTGTTACTGTTACATCCTGATGTAGCTGTGTATTATCAAACTGCATGCAGAGCTGGTAATTCAGCTCTGTCATCTGATCTAAAATTAAAAAAAAATCCACAATCAAAACCCATGCCTTTTTAATCATGGTTTCTGTAATACGTACAGAATATAAGATGGGTTTGTGAAACTTTCAGGTGAAACTTTCTGAGGCTCAGGTTCATGAAGGAACATCTATTTAAACATTTTAAATATCTGACAAGTGGCAAACCTAGTGGTGTCATAGCTGCATAAAAATCAGTGTGGTGATTTTTATTTAGCAATACCATTGTGAGGCTGTTTTTATAAAAACAGTTATTATGTTACTGGTAATGTCTTCATAAGGTTGCAATACAAGGCTTACAGTTGTTTAAATCTGTCTTAAAATTACAGTTAAAAATGAAATGCAACAGGGCAAAACTTGAAACAATTCTTAAAAAAAAACAAACCATTGCACAAATTAATTGGTTTATTGTGTTTAAGGAGTCAAGTGGTTAAGTTGCCTTTTGTATGTGGCTCTTTTTCCCCTACCTTAAAGGAACATAGTTTTGATTTTGGTTTTGGTATCAAGTCTCAGGGAAACGGAAATAGTTTTTCATGATTTTTTGAGAGAAAGGTAATGGTAGAAGTTTTTAAATGGCCATTTTGAAAGCTCTGACTTTTTTTTCTCAACTGAAATTGTAGTGTGGTATTTAATGAGCTTGCCTGACAGCTGGATTGACAGGCAGGATTGTGGAGTATCAGTAGATTCAGGTCGGTGATCTGTGTAATGAGGATTTTCTTGAACTTGGTATCTATGGCACAGTGCCAAAAGCCACTTCTTAAAAAAATTACTTATCTAGGCAAATCGAGAATCATGGAAATTAAACATACCTGTTTCAATAACAAATCTAGTGTAATTGTGCTTTAAAGAGGCAGCTTAAACATAGGTCAGTGTAACTAAAACTGAATAGCAAATTGCAGCTTTATCGTGTTCTGTCAGTGTTGCAATAAATCTGGTTATTGTCATTCATAGAGTTTAAAGCTGCAACATTTAATTATGACACAATCAATTAAGACAGAATTTGCACAAAGTCCATTGTATGTTAAACTTTAGCATTGCATTTAAGACTTTGAAACCCATTCTTCAGCACTTTTACCACTTCCCCAATTAAAAGCGAAGCTGGAAATAGTCATTATTGTTCACAGTACAGGTCTCAAACTATTTCACAGAAGTAAGGAAGCATCAGTACCTTCAGTCTTCCAGATACATGTTAAAGAATAGAGCCAATCTGCCCAAGTCTGTGAGATGGTGTAGACACTGGTAATAATACTGTTAAAAACTGACATGGTTATGTTTTGATTGTGTTAGTTCCTCCAGTCCTGTTTCATCCCCTGCCCCCAAACCCCTACTCTGTGTAGCTTCTGTTGTGGAAGGTGTTTTTTCATGGCAGGCAATTGGTATGTTCTGGAAACTGGGGCCCTTCTCTTAAGTCTCTTATTTTGTACAGTACTTACCCCATCTTCTGGCCCATTCTGTTTTGAGTTTGCCTTCCATTCTTCTTCCATGAGATTTTACTCTGTATGAAGACAGTTGTCTAATTGAAGAATTGCATAACACTTCCTCAAAATAAACAATACTCTTGAATTAGTTGAAGGGATTGTCTGGATGTTTAATGTCCATCAGCTATGGCTGATGTATTGTCTCTAGCAGATTGGCTTCAACAGATAAGTGTAGTGTTTTAAAACTGAATTTCCACTACTTGTGGTTTCATTGAAAATGTTAAATACATTTTAAAATGTATTTTTATATGAAATTGAAATAATTGAAATACTCTCTTCCCAAATCAATAGAGCTTGTGGCTCTCCGTAATAACACTGAAGCCTGACTTGCCAGCGTCAAATGACTTGTAACATCTACTAGACAACTAGGATGAACTTGCCAGATCCATTGGTAACAAATATCCAGACTTGGATGTGTTGGTGAAGAAAGGAAAATAGAAAATTCCCTCCAATAGACTGAGCAAATCTGAGGGGTATTTCAAAAGCATGTAACCTGGGTTGTGTTTTGAAAGCTCATCATGCAGCTGTGTGAGAAGCTTAGGTTCTCTGGAAAGTTCAGTCAGTGGTCTCTTTTTGGCAGGCATAAAATACTTGTTTAGAGATAAAATTATTGACAAATTATTTTCAGGTACATAAAATACTAGACATCAAAGAAGAAAGTGGGCTCTTAGCCATCATGGCGCTGCAGAAGAGAATAGGTAACTGCTGCAGTGTTACAGAAGGACCCTTTTGTTTGCAGCTGCTGGAAGAGTAGATGGACTGTCAGGTAACATGGGTAGGTGCTTTAGAAGAGCAGCCTTTTAAGTTTTTGCACTTGCCAGTAAATGCACAAGAAATCTAATGTCCAAGCCAATGCTAAAAAGACAAAGAAGTTTCAAAATGCCATTGCTCAGTGAATTTGAAGTTTTCAGAATGAGCATTCAAACTTTCTTGTTATGTTATACCGGAAGAAGACAAAGGTGAGCTAGAATTGGCACCCCACTGATCTCATATTGGGTGAAAAATATCAAGAGTTTCAGACCCAACTCATCCTTCTGAATGTTTCCTTGAGAATGTTTGCAGATGTTTTATTTTTTCTGAATGTGAGTAAATCCAAAGGGGATGGGGCAAGAAAATCCCTACCTGACAGGCCCACGCTAAGTTACCTCAACAAGTAAGCCAGGTATCTGGAAATTGTTCACAAGTTCTTCAGTAGAATTTTCCTGTGTACTCTCTGCTTTGTGACAAGGCATTTAACCTGTTTTAAAATCCTACTAAATAAAGGTGACCCTTTGCCTTTATCCTGAGCAGTAGTACTCTTTGTAAGCCTCTGTGAAGACTAAATGTTGCCTCCAGTAATGACACGTTATGCACGGCAGAGGCTGTGGAAAGTTTCAGCATTATAATGCTCCCAAACTTTCTCATCCTAATGAGTGTTTCTCTCCTGAAAACTTTGCTCCCAGCTGTATTGCAGTTGCACCAGATGAAGCTCTATTGAAGCAAGGTGGCTTGTGTTGCTGTACGTGCTGGTTTTTAGCAGTCCTGACTGCGGTGTAGAATGTTTGTGCTACGAGCTCATATAGGCACTGCTTCAGTAGCAGCTTGTGTGAATGGCAGAAGTTGGCCTGGCTTACAGCCAAATACAGCTACTTAACAATTTGCTCAGTGTATTCCTGCATTGGGTATAGGACCTAGGTTTAAAAGACAATACCCACTGAGGTTCATGTGCTTTTAGAACAGGCAGATACATGTAAACACCTCTTTCAAAGGCAGTAGTTGGTACAGGAGATAGGTAAGCTTGGAGAGGAGAGTTGCACTTGAAAAAAGTGAGTCTGTGCTTAATTATAACTTACCAGGTAGAAACACTTATTCTTACTCTTAAAATGCAATATATTCTCCAACTGTGCTTCTGTAGATTGCATATGATTAATTTCTTTTTTTCAAATAGTTTTATTTTATCAAAGAGCTTCTCATGTTATTTTCAGTATCTTTGCTTTGTAGTGGAGCATTTGGTGGCACGCTCTTTCTGCTTGTGTGTGGGCCTCTTCTGTGAAATGCCCTCTGTTTGCTTCATAAGCTCACTTTTTCATTTCTGTTTGACTTCAAATATTCTTGCTAAACTGATTTCCTTCCTTCTCCTTCCCCTTTTCCTCACTAGGAGTTTTAAGGAACTTGATGGCTGTGAATCTTCTTAATTCTTTGTAAGAAGGAGAAAAAAAAGTTGAAACCCCTGTTACTCTGAAATTGTTGTGCTCCAGTAGGTTATATTGAATGGGTGGCAGCATCACACCTAAGAGGTGCATTAAGGCAGGGTAAGCGTGGGGCACGAGGAGCTGGTGAGTGGGTAAGAGGTTTTTACAATTACATCCTTTAAACTTTTTCTCCTCTTCTAGGTTCCAATGGTAAGCTAACAACTATAGCGAAGGTTACAGATTATATTCAGGGAGGCTAGTGTGGAATTTAATATACAAATATTTTTGTTACTATTTCAGTAGTTTGATAGCTTACCTTCAGAAGCATCTAGAACATTCTCTGCAGCGTTTGCTGCAGAGTGGAATTATTATAGGATTAAGGGCTGTGCCAGCAAGTGGCAAAGTCAGTGGAGAGTTTCAGTGAGATGTGGATCAGTGTCTTGACAAGCTGTGGCTTGTCCTGTTGCAATACACCCGCTGCAGGCTTTCCAGTTCAAATCTGAGCCTGCTTTGTGATTTGACTTCAAACTGATGGTTGATGTCAGTGCTGTCTAACACTTGGAAATTAGGGCAGAGCATCAGCATAGCTCAGGCCTGAGGATATCGACAGCTCCTCTCTCATACAGAGTAGTAGAGTATACATCACCACAGGGTAAGCAGCAGAGTATCCAAATGTGAAAATGTAAGAATAAAAATGGTTTCTTTCAAAGTGGAGGGAGCCAAGAGAAGCTTTCTTCCATTAAAAGAAAAGGCTGTCTGTATTCTCTTTCATGCTGGATTGAGTCAACAGTAACAGTTTTTGTGCGTAATTGGTCATTGGACCTGGATTTTTTTTTTACCTCCAGCTAGACAACAGTTCCCTGCAAAAGGGAAAATAAGTTGTCAAAAGCTCTTCAGTTTTTGAGAATCTAGCAGATGTATCCACTCGCTATAAAATGTTGGTGTCTTACATTTTAGAGGTCTTACATATAGTTTAGATCTTGTGATGAGAGAACTGAAATCCAGACTTCTCAAAGCTCTGCTCTACAAAGACAAGCAAGTAGTAGACAGAGGTATCAGAGGCTGGGGAAGAGCAGATGTAAGTAGTCATATCTTGATAGCGCTCAGAAAAGTGCCCAGTGGATGTGGGCTGGTGTTTCATGTGTAACTTTGTTATAACAAAAATAATTACTTTAATCATAGCCTCTGAGATGTATGGAAAAGCCATTTCTGTTATCTGTGAGGCTGTGTTTAATAGGGTATTGTAAAAGGCTGTTCAACTGGTAGGCTTGGAGTAGGTGGCAGGAGAATATAATCCAATGTTATTTCATGTTTGGTTTTTTTTTTTCTTCCTTGTACAGGGCAAAACAATTTTTGATTCAGGCTACAATTATAGACCGGAGTTTCTGCACTATAGGTGACTCAGCAATATGCTTTTCTGCTGTTTTCAAGCATAATTCAGTTTTCCTTATGGGGTTTGGAGTTCACTATGTTTATATTTTATATTTTCTGGGACAGAACTCAAGAGTGTAATGCTCCTCTCTGCTTGCCACGCGAAGAAGTTCCAAATGTTGGCTGTATCTCTTCCACACAGAAGAGAGCTTAGCAAATCCTGCTCATTCTCCCAGAGGGAAGTAGTACCAGACACGGGGACATCCTGGAATGATCTTACTATTCTTTTAAGTTACTATAAGTATCTAAGAAGCAGCTATTCTTCATGTTCATTCTCACGTGTGAGTGTTGGCTAAGACGTTGACAGTAACTTGGCAAAGCCTGGATCCATTGGTCTCGCTGCACATGCACCATGTAACTGAGCTGTGTGTGCTTGGTGGCCCTGTGCTCTGGATGTCCGCTGGCCCTCGTGGAACTGTCTGCCAGTGCTGGGAATGCCTGTGGGGCAGCTGCTGTTGTCCCTGGGCTGCTCTCTCTGTCAGGAAATCCCAGGCAGATTGTCTCTACCTGCAGAAGGCTCAGGGGTGACAGGGAGGAGGGAAATGTATCCAATTCAACCAAAAAACTTGGTAACTTTATTTATATGGAAGTGTTCTGAAAATTGAAGGGAACAGGTACTGATGATATGAATGGAGATGAGAAATTCCATAGATACTGAAAAGTGTAAAGGTCCAGGATGACTAGTCAGTAATCCTAAATACTATACTTGCGAGTTTATATAAATGACTAAGAAGCTGCTATTGTCTGTGTTCATTCTTATACGCAAACTATTATTTTGATGTTTGTAAATGGTAAATAAAGATAAGGATATTGTGGTTTCCATTGTTTTTTTTTAAATACAGTGGCATCTCTGAGTGTAACAGCTTGAAAAGCACATGAGCAGAGAGAGGAATGCTGAGAAAGGCTGTAGTCTTTTAGAGTATATTAAAAGAAAAATAAGAAGGAGGAAAGGCTTCTTTTTATCTGTATAGTAAAGTTCAGGAAGACTTAAAAAAAAGGATAACTATAGAGGAAGATCTGGCTGCTCTGTTCTGTGTGCTTAGGGAATATATTTTTCAGAGAACTTGCACTTAATGCACTTGAAAGTGATAAAACAGTGTTAATTAAAGTAAGGAATTTTATATTTTTCTGTCTCTATTTTTGACAGACCTTTCTGAAATATCTTTTTATTTGTGATTGCAGCTTGCTTGAGTACTGCAGAACAGATGTTACAGAGCAAGCTGGGCCCCTGGAAATTTTCTTTGTAGTGTGCTATATTAAAAAACATTGAAGGAAACGAGGATATAAAAACTCTTGTTCTTCTGGCTGAAGAGCTCATTGATCCCAGATGCTTTCATGTACCCCTCCTTTCTCACTGCAGTCACTCCTTGCAGTATTGGGATACGCCAGTTTCAAAAAGGAGGCGGCGATTTGTGTAACTAAGTGTATTGGAAGTGGCAGAACACGATTGCATAAACTTAGAATTGAAGCAGGGAGCCTACTTGGGTCAGTAATAAGCATGAAACATCAGTTTGTGATGTCAAGAAATTAATTCTAGTTACCTGATTATCAAAACAATTTTGTAGAACATATAGGTCTCAGACTTGAAAATTTTTACAGAGCTTGAGTCTACTTAAATGTACGAGTGCAAAGAGATCCTTATGTAACGTGATGTAAGTGTAGGTCATGGAAATATTCTTCTAGTGGCTAAAATGTTGTTGCTGTTGAGCAGATAGTAAAGTTACAGTATTTTACAAAAGCACGTAATTTTTATTAAATTACGAGAGTGTACACAGCTAGTGAAATGTTTTGTTTCACCTGCTGTTGTAGACTTTCCTGATCACTGGTATATGCAGAGAAAGAAAGAGGCTGTAGGACTTGTGTGAGGATATGGTATTGTGCTGAGCCAACAATCAGTACAGCTCCAGCAGTACATGTTAATTTTGTGTAATAATTTTTTTTTTTTTTTTAATAAAATGACCCTGGAGCTAAGGCAGATCCACAGAGGCATTTAAGCTCCTAACTCCCGTCTGGGTAACAGAACTTGTCTTGAAATACATGGGGAGTTAGAAATCAAAAACATTTTTTTGCAAAACCTAGCCATTTTATACAGGTCATGGAGAAGAACTGTAGTGCTGCTTTTAAATAAATATATTTTGAATTGCTCTTAGGAAATCTCTTAAGAGAACTGACAGAAGAAAATAAACATCTGAAAACTTGTAGAGAGGCTGTGTATCTTTTCTTCACATGCTTTCTATCTCGCCATTTTCTTTTGTTAAATCCTTCTTCCCTCTGTGCATGTTGTTACCTGTTACACAACTCTTACTAGATAGCATTTAAAAAAAAAAAAATCAAACCCCCATAATCCAAGCTTTTATGGTAGAATATAAGTAGAATATGGTACAATCTTGATTTAGAAAACTGTCACGAATCTCAGTTTGGTGTTGCAGGCAATGAGATGAAAATAATAAACCAAGAGGGATTCTATAGTATCTAAATGGAGGCAACAGAGAAAGCTACTAATATTTTTCCTGCAATTGAAGTGGATAAATAGAAAGAATAAAGGAATGGAGGATGGGTGGGATTAGCACAAAGCAAATAAGGTTTTAAAAGCTTGCTTGACTCTTGTCATTCCTAGTAAAAGCTACATTCCCCAGGAAGCATCTGTTAACCTGCCAACAGAGATTGTAAAATCACTGCTAGTTGGCTCTGTTTAGTCTTTAACCCTATCACCCACCCCTAGTATTAATCAGCATTGCTAGTTTCTTAGCAGATACTCAGAGTATCAAGGAGGATAGCAGTAAACCATGGTTTTACCATGTAGTAAAAGGAATTGGGGATGAACCTGATGAGGATAGCAGTGTAAGTATTCTGAGGAAAAGTGCCCAATTAAGTGTCATATTTCAAGTGGCCAAAGCTCTGTACAATGCTGTGTTCTTCAGAGTCTGCATCAAAGCAATGCCTCTTTATGCTCCTTAGGAGCACTGTTGCTAAGAATGACTTTGTGGAAGAAATAGGACCCTGATGGATTTCAGTTATTCAGGAGTCCCATGGTATGATACCATAAATCTGTTACTGTTGATACTTTCTTACAGCTCAATCTCTTTATTTAGATATATGTGATGTATCACTTAGACATTTCCCTAAATGAATAATCTTCTTACTGAAATTAAGTGAGGAGAGGACATGCTTGAATATTCAAAGACTTTCCCTTCAAAAAGAAAAACAGTAAATCTTAAGAAAAAGGCTTATGGTATAGCTGGTGCTTTTTACAGTATCTTTGGTAGGGTGAGGAGGTTTACAGTTTTAATTTACTTTCTTTCACAACTAAATGTTCCTCCTCATCTTGTCTTTCCTGTTTACTCCCACGACTGGGTAGGACACATGGATGATTGTGTCCCCCCCACTCCCTTTTTGTTTTAAAGGGAAGGGTGATGCCTGCCTTACCGTGCCAAGGGAGTTGTGTCTGTGCTTAATGATCATGCTGTGAGGACTTAACTCCTACCTTATCCTCCTCATACTGCTGCTTTCTCAGAAGAACGTCTTGAGAATTGGGTTTCACAGTAAATGAAACATGCTTATGAGAAATAAACTAGGAATATGTAGGGACTTTTCTTTAGTGAAACAAAATTCCTTTCAAATAAGAAGTGTTCTGCAGTGAGGAGAAAATGGGCATGCGATCCCTTATGTTCTTGCAGTCTACAAGACAGACAATAGCTTTTACAGTTCTCTCTTTGCAGTAAAGCAGCAGGTTTTTTTTTAATCTTCAGATAAAATTTGGATTAAATCAGTCCAAAATAGTGATGCAGGGTGCCCACAGAAACCTTAACTTGCAGTAAAACTAGGGAACAGGATATTTAACGTATTCATTATTTCTGTACAAGAAGTTAAGTTATTTTGCCTTTTTTTTTTTGGTTGTTTTATCACTACGGATAAGTTTTGAAACTAGAGGAATGTGGCAAGGCTCTTCATTACAGGATTAAAGCAGAAAACCCTTAGCTCTAAATTACCATGCAGCAAAGAAAGTAGCAGAGCTGGTTTGGCAATTCCACCATAATTGGATATTATTTTGCTGTTTAATGTTAAGCCTAAATGTAAGAATTAATCTTTCGAGGTTCTGACAAGGGAATGTAGAAATTATGCAAATTGAATGCTGTGGTGACAATTAAAACAGACTGACTTCAGCCTTGGAGTCAACATATAAAATGTGTGAGTGTCTCAGAAACTGTCCCTTCTTTGTACCTTAGAATCATAGAATGGTTAGGGTTGGAAGGGACCTTCAAAGGTCATCTAGTCCAACCCCCTGCAAGGAGCAGGGACATACCTGACTAGATCAGGTTGCTTTATCTGTCGTGAGATAGGAGGCTTAAATGATCACCAGGATGTATTTAACCATATCTTTTTTACAGGAGGTGGTAGAATTGTCCCTTAAATTCTTCATATTTTTAAAGAGTCTTTACCTTGCATTTCTTTGTACAGTCAGAGTAAATTGTGATCCTTGGAGTGATCAAAGATGTGGAAAACAAGGATTTAGCAGTTACTTTGTCCATTTCAAGATTTAAAAAAATATTTATGTAATTAGACATGCAAACAAATACTCAATGTATTTATTTCATAATCTTTTTCACTGAAACGAGAGATTTTAATTCCATAAGTGCTTTACCAAATAAAGATCTGTATAAACTTGAGTCTCTTACAACATTTTGTGTCTGCTTAAATACCTGCAGGAGAAGATGCATGGGATATTCTATTTGCCTTCTTATGTGAGAATCCTGTTGCTCACATAATTGAAGAGAACGTTTTAAAATTTGTTTTTGAGTTGAGAGAAGTTTTGAAACATTTCAGCCCAAAAGGGAACTTCTGTAAAAATGCTGACTTCTGGCTTTAAAAGAACATGGCCACATTGCTCCTAGATAAAACATTACTGCAGCTATACCATAAATATGGGTAATAGCTTTGGTCTGAGACTTGGTAGTGAAGGTGACCTGCTGTTTCTTTCTAGTAGTCTTCCTCAGAATCATTGAGTCAGGCACTCCGTGGTGAGCCACAAGAGAGAAACATTAAATCAATTAAAGAAGAGCTTACAGAAATAGAGCTGGCATTATTTAGTGCATCTTCTAATATGGAAATACTTTTGTAGAACTGTAACTAATAGTTTGAGAGGAGGAGAGTTGTGTGTTTCTTTTAAAATACATATTTTTTTCCTCTTTGAATTTTTTTCTTAGACCTTAGCAACGTCATGAATTCAACCCCAAATATAAAGGCCGTGAATGGAAAAGCTGAAAGTAGTGATAGTGGAGCAGAGTCAGAAGAAGAAGGGCTTCATGAAGAGGAAGAAAAAGAACAGCAGCTAAATGGAAAGGGTATGTTTTCTGCACTTGGACCATTGTCTCTTCCAAAGTTATTCTTAACCACCTAACTGGCAGAAAATCCCAAAAGATCACGCATGCTGCACATCTTCAGGAGAATTAGATACATGTGGATACATGTGTGAAAAATGACAGTGTCTCAACCTGGGTGATAAGATTTAGAACTAGTACAAATTTGTGAGCTATGCCATGTGATTTTTGACTCAGCTAGAAAGCTCTGTCAGTAGGTTAGCTAAAGGTCTATGTGCTTATTGTTTTGTTTTATGTTGCCAGTGCTATTTGTAAGAGCTGCAAGAGGCTACGTGGGCTGTAACAGTAGAATTGAAAATCACTTTTCTTCAGAAAAAAATAAAACAGAACTTTCAGTGAGATTCATTTAAGGCTTCCATAAAGAGTTTTGAGAAATACCAGCATCAAGTGAAAACCAAGTAAAATCACATATTTAGAATTCTGTACAGATTTCTTCCTCCATGGACTTTAGGATTATTATTTAATTTATCAGAGAACTCTACTTTGGATTTGCTTACTTGTTTTAAATATC
This sequence comes from Tetrax tetrax, assembly GCA_009806455.1. Taxonomy (NCBI): domain Eukaryota; kingdom Metazoa; phylum Chordata; class Aves; order Otidiformes; family Otididae; genus Tetrax; species Tetrax tetrax. Next base: position 18,931 of record WHYT01016080.1, read on the forward strand.
GTCTGCTTTTTATGCAAATTAAATCCTATATTTACACTTTTTACAAGAACAGAACCATCCCTGCAAATGTGAATCTAGGAGCACTTATATATTGTATTCTGCAGATACATTACACGTACAGCCCATTAGAAAGTTAGCCACTTGAAGAAATAGGTTTTGAGCTATTAGGTGCATATCTTTCTGTTTTCCTGTTCTCTTACAGACTATAAGGATGTGAAACCAGAATTGGCAGCTGATAAGGATTTGGAAAGTATCGTTACTAATGGCTGTTACAAGGACAGCTTTATCCCAGATACGCAGAATGGCATCCAGACCAAATCTGCCCTGAATGGCTTCAGCTCAGAGGAAGAAATAAAGAAAATGGAGCCAAGCCTAGAAATAGCTAATAACAGTGCCCACCAAGGTATTGTCCTTGCAAGACCATGTTTTCATTTGCACATGTTTTTAATGGAAAATATGTATTTTTTTGAAAGCTTAATCCTGGGATTCAGAGACTAGCAATGGTGTCTTTCAGTTGTAGAAACCTAAAGAAAGAAGACTAAAAAAAAAATCAAATTTAATACCAGTTTAAAATAAGGCTTTATTTTAGGATCTCATACAGAAAGAGAGATTAATTCAGACACAGAGAGGCCCAAAACCACAGAAATCATAGTCATAGAATCTTTAAGGTTGGAAAAGACCACCAAGATCATCAAGTCCAACCATTAACCTAACACCACCATGCCTATTAAACCATGTCCTTAAGTGCCACATCTACACATTCTTTGAACACCTCCAGGGCTGGTGACTCTACCACTTCCCTGGGCACCTGTTCCACTGCCTGATCACTCTTTCAGTAAAGACATTTTTCCTAATATCCAATGTAACCTCCCCTGCTGCAACTTGAGGCCATTTCCTCTCGTCCTATCACTAGTTATTTGGGAGAAGAGACCAACACTCGGCTCCCTACAACCTCCTTTCAGTTCTCCCCTCAGCCTCCTCTTCTCTAGACTAAACAATCCCAGTTCCCTTAGCCACTCCTCATAAGACTTGTTCTCCAGACCCCTCACCGTCTCCGTTGGTGTTTTCTGGACGCACTCCAGCAACTCAACATCCTTCTTGTGGTGAGAGGCCCAAAACTGCACACAGTGCTCGAGGTGCGGCCTCAAGCAGTGTACAGGGGCACAATCACTTCCCTACTCCTGCTGGCCACACTGTTCCTGATACAAGCCAGGATGCTGTTGGCCTTCTTGGCCACCTGGGCACACTGCTGGCTCATGTTCAGCCAGCTGTTGACCAGCACCCCCAGGTCCCTTTCCGCCAGGCAGCTTTCCAGCCACTCTTCCCCAGGCCAGTAGCGTTGCATGGGGTTGTTGTGACCCAAGTGCAGGACCCGGCACTTGGCCTTGTTGAGCCTCATACAGTTCACCTCGTCCCATCGACCCAGCCTGTCCAGATCCCTCTGCAGAGCCTTCCTACCCTCGCGCAGATCGACACTCCCACCCAGTTTGGTGTCATCTGCTAACTTACTGAGGGAGCCCTCAATCCCCTCATCCAGATCATTGATAAAGATATTAAAATACAGAATAATAAACAATATACACACAATAACAAAATAATATAATAGATAAATAATAATAAAAATAATAAATACAATGGTTTTATTTTAAAATCCTTATATTGGCTATGCAAATACTTTTTGCCTTTGAAGGCTAATTTGTAGCGAAATGAAAATCACTAACATCTTATTTGTCATTCTCAAAGGCTGAACATATTATAAATGTCAGTTTTTTGAAACTGATGTCTAAATACATAATTTAAAACTAGCAAATAACTAAGTGAAACTGCTTTATACTGAGCTTGGGAAGGAGAGTAGAATGAACAAGGTAAAATTATCAGCTTATAATCCAGAAATGCCAATATGAGTTGTAGTTTTCCCATTAGTAAGAATTCTATGTAATTTCTGTATTAATAGAACCTCTTTATTCAGAATCTAGCTTTAGGATGACAATCATAGATAAAAGGGGCATGAGTTGAAGCTCACCTAGACATTTTAACTCATTGCTTTACTTTTTGCCAGGATTGGCTCAGATTTACAAATGTCTGTGCGTCTCTCCTTTCCATACAGGTGCGAATGAGGAGAATACTGAAGAGGTCTCAGCAACTCAGCACTTAACCAGTGATTCAGACAGTGAAGTTTATTGTGACTCTATGGAGCAACTTGGACTAGAAGAGGTAGGGGCTTAGTACTCCTAGGTATATTTTAAAACTGTTATGCTTGTTTTTAAATAGATTTCTTTTTAAATAAATCTATCAGATGAACCTGGACAAAGTGAACACAGGTGAACAAAGTAACTCATGCCTACTTTTCTCCTGTTTGGACTGTCGGGTTTTGTTCTTTTTATTGTCAGTCTTTTACAACTTGATTACTACTGATCTAAAAGCCTTGAAATTTTTGCCCTCAAAGAACTTAAGTAACAGGAAGGTGTAAAAACCAACAACTGTCAAAAACAACAATACAAAGAAACTAAGGGCGGTGTCCACAAATGAATTTAGGGTCTCATAATGTGTGTAGGGACCAGAATCCAGCTATCTGTAAGAAGCAGAGAGTGGCTTGTTAACAGTGAGCCTTTTGCATGCTCTTTTTCTGGCCTGATGAATCTTATTCTAGCCTTTTCTGGCCTGATTAATTATTCTTAGAATAAATAAAGAGTAAGCCTTACCAGGTGGCCTGTAGGCTAGTGCCTGAAAGTGGCCTAGGTCTAGGGAAGTGGGAAATGACAATTATTTCTGGGTTCTCTTGTACTCTCTTCAGCTGTCATGTACATCTCTGACTTTTATGTGAAAGGTGGGCACCAACTGTGCTGGCTTAGTTTTGAACTGTATTTGTGCTCCTGCTCATTGTGTTAACTGTAGTTGACCTACTGGCTTGGACCTCCTTCAGAGGTCTAGTTTAAGTGTAGACTTTGTAGATTGTTCTCAACCAGCTAGTTTCCTGATTCTGGGAGGAATATATGAATGATGCATCGGATCAGAAAGACCAGTAAGCACTAGATCTCATATTGCACCATTCTCTTGCCTAGCTGTTTCCTGAGGATCTAGAGGATTCCTTTTAGCAGTTCAAAATTTTACCCAGTAGTGAAGCATGTTGGGAAGGGTGATTTGGTAGAAGTGCTGCAAGCTCTCTTATCTGGGTGATTTCCCAATCATCTTGTGTGTTGTTCGAGCTTGTTTGAGATTCTTTAATTGAAGTGGGTGGATAATTTGTCAGCGTTTCCCAACCTGCATGAGAAAAGTTCTAGTTTTGAACACAGTAACAAACATTCAGGTATATGTAAATAAATATACAAGTAGAACTACAGATAGATAAATTCAAACTAGGTGAGGTTAATTTAAAGATTTAAATACAGCTTTTTATTTGAAACAATGTAGCAAACACTCTATCCTTCAGTTCTGATGATACATGTTTATGAACTGCTATTTGACAAATGGGATTTTGGCAGCAATTTCCATTTGTTTGCCCCTCCTTTCAGTTATTTTGGCTTTTTAATGGAGAAGTTATTCAGCTAGCTGAGGTCCCAAGTCTGCTTCAGGATATACTTGTGCAAATGCTTGTCCTTGCACTGAACAAGGGTTTGCTTGAACCACCTCAAGGCAGTCCTGTTGCAGAACACGTAATTGTGACCTGGTCAATGTGTATGTCATCCATTTTTAGTATCTTCCTACAGTACCACCTGAGAAGTTGATAGAATACTATGCCTTTCTTTTGTTTAGTGGGAGGTACAGGGTGCAGCCAAGCTGCTTTGAACAGGTTGATAATAAGCAACGTGATCTCTTTGCCGTGGCTGTGAACACTGCCTACTCAAGGTTGCTAATAGCACGTGACTTTTGACAGTGTGGCTCACAAATCCAAGTTAGGATACCACTTCACTGTCTAGAAAGCAAAGACAAGCAAAGACAATCTTACAAGGGAAAATGAACATTTCCAGATCTTAATGTTCTATTTTAGAGATTACTCAGCATCACCGTTTGTTGGAAATGTCTACAGTGATTCCAAGTAGTATCACTCTTTTAAGAATATTTGCCTCAAATGCCTTTTTGATCAGAAAAGGACATTTAGACAATGGTAAGCACATTCTACAGGAAAACAACTGCTCCTATTAAAAGTCTTAATTCTGGGCAAACTATTTTATTGAAGTGAAAGTGGATATGATGCTTCTTCCTTTTTATTGGTTAACTGTCATATTCAACGTAATTTAATTACTTGCTAATGTTAATTTGTAGCCCTTGGAGATCGTCACATCAGCTAAAGGATCTTTAAAGCATTCATCCCATTTCTTGGATGTAGATCACAGTCTTCTGTTAGAAAATACGGATTTTGCAAGGCACAGTTGCATGACTTACGGGAATCTCCAACCTGGAAATACTGTAGAGGGAGCAGCTCAAGAACAAGGCGAAGTTAAGTGTGGAGGAGAAGATGGCAAAGCCAATAATGGGGGCCCTCACAAAGAGAAGAAAGGTGCAGAAAAAGCAGATTTCTACAGTGTCAGAAGAGGGAGAGGTACTGTGCATGCTGCTTTCGTGTTCCCCAGTCTCCTGACTGCCATAAGTTACTGGTGCCTGAGAAGCACTTGTTAACATTGTCCAGTAAGATAGTCATGCTATATAGTGCTTCTGTCCTTCACAATAAAAACAGATAACAAAATCCTAATTACAGTGGCTAGCAATCAGTTTTGTCTTCAGAGTATTTATTTAATTCATAATAAGTACGATAAAAGGATTTTCTCGTGCTGTGGAGATCTTGTATAAGCATTTTGGCTCCTTCTGTTTTGGCTTACCTTAAACTACAGCTGCTGTTTATGGCACCTGTCTTTTTAGAAAGGTAATCTTCAAAATCTATCTATGCATGAGAAGAGTTTTTTTTTACAAGTTACGTATTTATTTTTAAATGCATATGCATTTATACCTTTATGGTGTCTTATTTGGAACGTCTTGGAAAGGTATCAGTGACGCATTGTTTTCTATATAATTGGAGTGTTAGCCACGCCTTTGAGTGATTCTGAATCTATCTGTTATGATTCTTAAAGCTTAATGATTCTTAATTGCATAATAGTACAGATGTTCAATTTATGTTTGACCTCTGCTCTTTTTAATTCCATAATACTTCTAATGCTGACACCTAGGAGCAGCACCGTATGCCAGTGATATGTTCTGTAAAATCAAACATAAAGTTTGTTTTTCTTGTACTAAAAAAAGCCAAAAAGTATTTTATTTATATATAACATGCCTTTTTGTATGGCACCTATATGTAATCAGATGCAAAGATTAAGAAGAAAATCCAAATATAACATTTATGTTGAAAACTATTATGAAGAACATACTAGAGTTTAACCATGTCTCCTTCTCCCTTTTGTTTTTTTACTTACTTTTGCTACTTGTAGACAGAAACATGATAGGCTAGCTGTATGTAGTTTAAGGGAGTACTGTAAGTTTCACACAGTTATCTTTTTTTCATCACTCTATTTCAGTGTTCTTCCAGCTGGAGACTGTCCCAAACTGAAAACACCCCCACCCCCCCCCCCCCCCCCCCCCCCCCCCCCCGTTAAGAAGATAGATCTTGCTTTCTTTTTGCTAGGGCAGAATTTACTGCTGAAGTTGGCTGGACGTGAATTAATAATTTTATGCTAAATGCTTATGCAGTTCTAGGACCTTGAATGATCCTGTCACGCTGAGGCTGTAGGGAGAGATCTCAGATGGTGTTGCGGTAACCTCACGGTGCTTTTGAACTGTCTGAATGCAGCCTGTGATGGGGTCGGGAGGGAGAAAACTGAACTGTTCAAATCAAACATGTTCAATAGAGTTGGTAGCCCATTCTGCGTTTAACGTATCTCTTTTTATCTCCCTCAACACAGGGCACAGACTTCAGCCTCTAGGAGACGGTGCACAAGGTGGACAGCTGGGTAGCGGAGGGGACGGAGAACGCTGGGGATCAGACAGAGGACCCAGAGGTAGCCTCAATGAACAGATTGCAGTAGTGCTGATGCGACTGCAAGAAGACATGCAGAATGTCCTTCAGAGGTTGCATATGCTGGAGGCAATTACAGCATCACAGGTATTATACATTGAAATTATTTGATTACTTTTTATTAAATTCCCTTGGATATTTTAATGCTTTTTCAGATTAAAGTTTCAGACAATTTTCTTAAGCTGTACAGACATTTCAATTATATTCTCTAGTTTATTCCAGCTTAAAATTTCTAATTGTACCTACTCTTAGGAACACAATTCAGGACTCCTGTACATGTGAGCAAAAACATGCATTTTGACCTAGAAATTAACCATATATTATTTTACTGATTTCCGATCAACTGATCTTAGCCATAGTTATTGATACACATTACATAGTTGGTATATGGAGATTCCATAGTTAATGTTTGTAATATATGATCCCAGATAATTTATTGATGAGTAGATCTCAAAGCATTTTCAAAGGAAGTGAGAAATTATCTTCATCTTCCAGATTGGTAAATATTTGCAGGCAGAACTTCTGATTCCATTTTTCAGTTAGCAGAAGACTGATTCTTCATAGCGTTCTTTGTCCGTGAAGTAATCCAGCTTTCTTGTGTGTACACATCACGTGTGCTAGACAGGCAAAATAAGTCTTAAGCAAGTGTAGGTATTTATTGATGTAATGTTTCTTTTTCCTTCCAGTTCAATGGAAATACTGTATATTTGGGAGAACAGAAGATGCTATAAATATAATTGAACCAGCAACCTAAAAATGTTTGCTTTTGTTTGAGTTGCTGATGTATTTTGATCTCTCTGAGAATGAGAGCGCTGTGCAAGCAGTATCCTATGGGATTCACATACTCCAAATCTAAGGCAGTCAGGGAAAAGGGTTTATTAAAACCATGATTTCGCTCTGTCACAGCTATTCGAGAATCTGATGTTTGGATTCAGATTGATTTTTCTTTTTTTGCCTGAGCAATATATGAAGAAATAGTAAAAGATTCTTCCCCAGCAGTTCACGTTGTGCTTGCTACCCTTACGTAAAAAGAAACAGAAGCTTATGTTTCACACTTGCATGAATTAAGAAAGATCTGGAAAACTGACTGCTTTGTTTTTGTGGAAGCACAACAATAGTGTATGGGAATAGTCTTGAAAAGTTTGTGGTACTTCTCATTTTCTGGATTGCCTGGGAGATTTGGAACCGAGTACTCTCTTTCCTTTATGCTGTTAGACATGCCTGTAGCTATAGAGCTCAGGGCTGACTAAAACAGTGCTTTCTCCCTTTGTATAGACTAGTGTAGAAACATGTAATTGTGCAAATTAAGCTGCTGGGATTTCTACTCTGGCTTGCAACTGCTGGGACTAGACCAGAGTTGAGAAAGTTGCAATGCCAAATTGGGCAAGGGGGGGCCTTGAAAAACTATAAAGAGGTCCAGTAAATGACACAGATTCTTTTAACAGAGAGAAATATGATTAAAATGTTATAAAGAGTAATGGAAACATGAGAGGTAAGTTTGAAACTTAAGTGGTGGAAGGGGGGTTGCATGGGGATGGTTCTGTTCCTTAAACTGTTATATATACAGATTGCAAAGCCTTCACAGGGTGGAATAACTTCATATTCTCATTTAGTGAAGCGGAAAAATTTTAATTGCAGGTTCTTTTTTTTTATACTTACCAGCTTTTGTTTGTATTTAAAGGCAAAATCTGCAACATTACAGTCAAATTATCAGCCCGCCTCCTCTGTCAAGGTAAAATATTGGTTTTTTTACTTGTAAAAAGCAGTGTGAATAGTGAAAAAAAAAAAAGATGAGTTGAATATTTTATATTTAGCTCTTAGTATGTACTTTTCATGTTGTCACTCCTTTGACTAGGAGATACAACATAATCTGCATCTGAAGAAGTCATTTGGTAGATTAATCTTTTTTTTCTGGTCTTACTAGTATTTTCTGTGTTGATACTATAGCATTTGAAGTGATCGAGAAGTATACATCTGGTATTCAGTATGTGCACACAGATTGCTGACTAGAATTTTTTTCTGTTTTCCTTAGAAACCATCATGGTGGCCCTTTGAAATTTCTCCTGGTATTCTAGCTTTTGCTATTGTATGGCCGTTTATTGCCCAGTGGTTGGTACATGTGTATCTTCAAAGAAAGCGAAGGTAAAGACATGCGTTCAGTAGGGCAGAGACTGTATTTCATCTGTTTAAGCCAACAGGTAGCATATTGTGTTATCTAGACAGGACATAAAATACGACCTTCATGCATAAAGAATGCAAGGGTATGCTCTCAATCAGGCTTTGACAGTGTATCTGAAACATCAGGTCATTATCAAACTGGGGAGCTTGATAATAATTGCTTTGATAAATCCTCTTTCCTTGTGTTCTTTGTTTCAAGACATGTCTTCCTTAATGTTCCATTGTATGTACCAGTGACTCATAGCTCTGAAGGCACCAGGCTAAAGCAGATTGTACAATGGAGCCCTTGGTATGGTTATGATAGGAAGATGCACGTTTCAGTCCCAAGAACTCAAGGCAAACGCGCAACAAGAAGTAGTAGGAGTGCTTTCCATTAGCTGGGAATTCTAGGAGAAGACATGTATAGTTTTCTCTGCTTTGAAAGTTTCTCAGCATAAAAAAATATTGTTTAATTTGACTTTATATGTGGTATGCTTTACATGTGGCAATTTAGGTTTAATCCATGAAGTGTGATGCAGGATAAATAATTTCAGTTAGCATACACAAGTGGGTGAGGCTGGATAGCTTGTAAGTGTCTCCATGACAGTCTTTTGACAGTAGTTTGATTTCCTTCAGCTGAATGACAGTTGTACTCTCATCTTACCTTTTCTCAACTCTCTAAGCATCAGAAGATCAAGTGAATGTTCTCTAGTTGCTATCTACTTACTTCAGCCTCACACCTGACTTTGTTAGCTTAGTATACTCTTAGGTTTTTTTCCTTTCTGTCAGTCTGCAGAGTCTGCATATGTGTAGGTCTCACTAGAATTAGTATCGTTTTCTCTCATCTGGTAATCACAGAAACACAGAATGCTTGAGGTTGGAAGGCACCTCTGGAAGTCATCTGGTCCAACCCCCACTGCTCAAGCAGGGACACCTACAGCAGATTGCCCAGGACCGTGTCCAGATGGCTTTTGAATATCTCCAAGGAGGGACACTCCACAGCTTTTCTGGGCAACCTGTGCCAGTGTTCATCTCTCCTCATAGGAGAGATGCTCCAGTCCCTTTATCATCTTGATGGCCCTTTGTCAGATTCTCCCCAGTACGTCCAGGTCTCTCTTGTACCCAGAACTGGACACAGCGCTCCAGATGTGGCCTTTCCAGTGATGAGCAGAGGGAAAGGATCACCTCCCTCGATCTGCTGGGAGGGATAACATAGCCTGCAATACCACCGGCCTTCTTTGCTGCAAGGGCACCTTGGTGGCTCATGTTCAACTTGGTGCCCACCAGGACCCCCACGTCCTTTTCTGCCAAGCTGCTTCCCAGCTGGGCAGGCCCCACGTAATGGTGGCTGGGGTTGTTCATTCCAGGTGCTGGACCTGGCACTTCCCCTTGTTGCACTTCATGAAGTTCCTGTCAGCCTGTTTTTCCATCCTGTTACAGTCCCTCTGGATGGCAGCACCCGCCTCTGGCTTACCAGCCCCTCTTCCCAGTTTTGTGTAACGTGCAGACTTGCTGAGGGGGCTGGACTCAGGACAGACCCCTGGCATACACCCCTAATTACTGCCCTCCCACCAGACTTCTGTCGCTGCTCCCTGGCCCCGCGCATGGCACTGTAGACAGCGCAGTGCCCACAAAGGCTGCCAGCCTGCCAGGGAGTTACCGCGCCCAGGGCTGGCCTTGGCAGCCCTGCTGTTACTTGCACTGTCTGATGAAACCAGAGATTTCCCTACTCAGGCTTTTAGGCAGTTGCACACATTTTCCTTATTTTCTGCACTGGTAAATGGAGTTTTCTGTTCCATCAGCAAGGACAATTTTTTTTTTTTTTAAATCAGTACAGGTTTTTTTTTTAGTATCTTTAATATCTTATGTAAAGTTCCTATGAACTTGAGTGTTGTTTAGGTAATAGCTCTCAAATGGCCATATTCTCTCTCTCTGAAGAGTACGCTGTTCTTGTAAACCTTTGTTGATTATCTGTAGCATGCTCAATCGATTCACAGGTTCAGTCAGAAATCAGTTTTTAGAAAAGCATCTTTTCCTGCAATTTTTCTAAAATATTGTTCTAATGATTCAGAGCTTAAATGAATAAACAAATGGTATATTATTTTTAGTTTGGATTTGTCTAGCTTCAGCTTTCATCCATTGGATTTTCCTAGATCTTTATCTACTTGACAACAAGCTCGTGATGTTTTCCATGGGTACTTTATTGCTATCATCAGGTCATCTCTTAATCTCTTGCTTAGACAAAACAGATGGAGGAATGGAATCTGATTTTAAAGTTGTTTTCCAGTCTTGGGATGATTCTTTCCCAAATGCTGCGCTGTTTATCAATGTTCTTTTTGAGTTCTGGACACCAGAACTTGTACCACAGTCTACTAATGGCAATACCAGTATCTCTGAGACACAGAGATAGCAGAGCCCCAGATAGTCCTCGTTTTCTTTACTCATTCATGGATTGTATTAAGATGAGACAAACTTTAGGAACAGAAACAATAAAGAAATTTCTGCACTCTTCAGCTTCCCTCTTTGTTTCTGAATAAATCTACATTATGGGGTAGAATTTAAGGACTGTCTGCTTGTGCATCACCTTTCCCTCTGGAGTTCCATCTCCTTTAGCAATGGGTAGGAAGTTGATAAAGTACACTCAGAGAGAAAATGGAATTGCAAAACAAGAGTCCTTCTCTATTGTCCCATTGCCAGTTTCAGCTTGTACTGTGTTAAGTTGTGTAAGCTTTTAGGCAACAGCTGTACCCAGTGCCTGTATTGACCAGATCTATGTACTTTTGGTTTTAAAATACATAAACTGTCCTGGAGCAGAAACCAGGAGTCTGTGCTACCACGTGAGGTTTCCTCATCGTGAAGCTGTGGAGCCATGACTTCTGAGCTCTTTTGCACAGTGGAGCAAACACCGTGGAACTGGCGGAGAGAAGGCTTTCTGTAGCCAACAGCTTTGCGTTTAGCTTATGTCTGTGGGAAGGGGAAGCTCAGCTCACTTTTAGCACCCTCCTGTACGGCGTTCTGGCTGCTTTCCGTCTCCTGAGCCTCTTAACCTCTCTCATTCCTTTATAGGGAACTTAATGCTGAAAACCTGCATGTTCCTATCGGAGCCTTCATTGAAGAAAGCTTGAAAACCTGAATCCTAAGGGCTCTAAAGCCAGATCACAGATAGAAATATATTTTTAATAATAATTGAGAGTTGGCTAGATTCAGCTCACAATTTTAGAATGTTCTGATTGCACGTTTTCCGGGAGTCACGGGAACACCAGCTTGTAAGTGCTGCTCTGCAGTGAGCCAGCAGACCGCTGACTGATGTGGTCAGGGACTGTTCTGAGGAATTTAATCTGCAGCTCAGAATTCTCAGTGATATTTTGTGCTCCTCGGTGTAAGTTGTACCAATTCTGTAAACTTGCAGATTGTTTTATAACTTAAGAGGGCAAATTTTAAGGTATCTTGAAGTGTTGTATTTTAATAGATTCAAAATAATTCACATGTAACCTTAATTGGTTTGTTTATTTAGACAAATGAAAAATCATCCCATATGTGAAGGTACATTAAACTAATTTATTTGATTCCTTTTCCAGAAAACTGAACTGAGAATTCATGACTTTGCTTAAAGACTGCTGAGAGATGACGACCCTGGAAAGCGAAGGAAATTCTGAATTCTCAGAATCTGGGATGATGTTCCTTCTCTTATAGTAATATTTTGTACTACCTTTGAGCGAAACATTTAAGGACTAACATTATTAAACTTGAATGATTCACAGCTCCTAGGTTACAAAGAAAATAAATTTAATAATTCCATCCTCAAAACCAAATGAAGATTAATTATTTTGGAATGTGCTTGTGGATGGGCCTTCAGTGATTACTGGTCTTGCTGATGTCAGATGATGAAGAGAATATCATCTTTGTAAAAGAATGAGTGAAAACCATGTAAACTTGTCACTTTAAAATAGAAATAATTTTACAATTACAACATCCTGTTTTTCCACAGGGTTACATACTATCAGATGAAAGCACTAATTAATAAAGTATGAATTCAATACATTGTAAACTGTTGGAAAAAATACGATATAGCTCTGAGGAATTGAACTGGTTATTTTTGCTGCTAGAACGGTGTGAGGCAAATTTACATGTAAGTTGGTCAGAAATGAAGTTGAATCCTTCACTTCTCCTTTAAGATTGTAAAGGAGATTTGCTATATGTCTTGCAAGTTTAATTAATAACAGAGAGCCATTAATAACAGAGGGACTCTCAAATACAAGTCTGGAAACTGTGTGTGGTACAAGGGATCCATCTAAAGAGGCTGCACCTTATATTTTTACCTTTGATAATTGTATTCTTGTTGACAACAGCTTGTTTTAACTGAAATGCATAGTTTAGGCACAAGGTGCTTTAAAATGAGATGAAAGCTAGCTCTAAGTATCTCTAAGATTTAAAAAAGCTCAGTGCACTGTAAGTTTTCTGTTGTCAGTTTGTATCAAATTAAATTAAGATTTAATCTAGCCCTAATCTATTGTGGACCTCTCCCAAAATACATTAGGAAAAAGATCTGTTCTGGCATTTCTTTCTCTCTTGTCCTTCTACTTCCTTTCAAAACAAAACTTTAAAGCCAACTCTGGTGCTGATTTTTTTTTCCCCCCACAGAGTATTTATTAACCAATATATATATACAGGTTTACAACCTTGTGAAGTTTGCTTGAGTAAAGCATGCTTTACATTTAATTTCAAAATAAATTAATATATTATTTGTCTAAATCTCTGGAAAATGGAAATGCACTAAAATTAATTTGATGGAAACTAAAACATGAATTTGCTATAAAGAATTACATTATAACATAACCCATGTTTAAGACTTGAATCTTCAGAAATTTCACCATTGTTGATGTGTTTTCATCCTCTTGTCTGGACTACATATTACAATTAATTCTTGAGGAAAAAGTTATTTTCTGTCCTTCCTGAAAAATCTTTTATAGTTTGGAAAACATTTTTCATACAAGCTATACTGTATAAAAACATAATCACTGAATTTTTGTTTTACCAGAGAAATTTTAATTTTGTTTTTAGTTAAATGTGTTGTCATTTGTTTTTTGGGGTTTTTTTTTTGTTTGTTACCTTTTCCCTATTCTGATTTTCTTATCGTAAAGCTGAATTAAAAAATAAAACGATCGGAACCTCTTTGAAGACTGCTGTAACAGTCAGACAGTTTCATGTGCCAAAGATGAGTTTTGGCCCGAGATGTACTGAAAACTCAGGTTTGAACAAAGCTTCTGCTGAAAGGAAGGTCTGCTATGACCCAGAGCCATTGTGCATGTAGCCTAAAGTTCCTAGCGTGATTGACTTCTCATCATAAAGTGACAGAAATTATTATAAAGGAAGAACAGCTTGATGGTCACTTAAAAAAAAAAAAAGAAAAAAAAACACAAACAAAAACAAACCACCAACAACAAAACCACCAAACAATCAATCAACCAACCAACCACCAAAAAAAACCCCATATCAAAAAACCCAAACACTAAAACCCTCCTGAAGCAGCATGTCTTCTGACAGGACAAAGCACCCTTAGGTGCCTCTTCCCCCAGATCATAACAGCGTTACATGTGGCTGTCTGGCATTTAGAGATGGGATATTCTCAGAGGTACGTCCCACAGAAATAAATGTAGGTGTGTGCCGTCCTTGTTATTTATTCATGTTTCAATAAATCAATCCCTTAATATTTTGTATTTTATCTTGAACTTTCTCAGTGTTTAGTAAGTGCTGTACACCGGGTGCTTTGGCTGTACAGAAGAGCCTGCTGGCTGCATTATAAAGCAGCAGTCTCAAAGTTGGAATACAAACCAACACTTTTATAACTGTTTTCCTGTAACTCGTAACTGGACCTCAGGAGGTTACAGACCAGCTAAGGACTCTCCCCTGCCACTAAATACAGAAGTGTAACTTGGAATAAAGATTGCAGGAGGGTGGTAGCATACACACCTGCAGTAGAAAGTATTGGTATTTCCCAGCTTATAATCACTGTCTGTGCTGGGGCAGGGGAAACAGTCAGGGTTGCTTTGTGTAAAAATCCACCTCTCACTCATCCCCACCACAGGGTCAAAAGGGTAAGGAAGATTAAAGAAAAAAAAAAATAAAAGCAGAAGCAGGCAACAGTATTTACATATTTACACAAAAATGTGTAAAGCAAGTTTGAGACTGCAGTAGAGAGGAAAATAATGCATTTTACTATCATGCTGAAGTTGTAACTGACTAGGCTGAAGAACATGCAGCAGCATTTTCAGCACTTTGGCCTGCGAACATTGCTGTGAGCCTAGGTGAGCCTGACAGCAAGGCGGGGGTAGTGACAGTTGTCCAAGATTGTGTTTCCATATAAGAAAGTGTGAGTTACTGATCTCTACAGTTTTTAGCACACTTCTGTCCAGCTGATAGCAGATGAACTGTTTCCCAAGATATCCTGGAAGCTAGAGTTTATATGTAGGTTATGCACGTAAAGTTCACGCCTTCAAGAAATAACAGCTGGAGTACTTGCCAAGTGGTATTCCACAGCTTCTAAGGGCCAGAAACTTTTGCCACCTTACAACTATGAATATTTGTGTAACTAATGAGAAGAAACTTTAAATCTTTCAGTTACTATATTATAGCTTTTTGTACTTTTCCCTTTAGTATTTCAAGTCAAGCATAAGGAGTCAAAACCAATGGGATTAAGAGTTCATAAGGAATTCCACGTTGAAGAATAAAGCTAGGATTCACCTTTTTGTTAAAAAACAAAAACAAATGCAAACCAACCAAACCACCAGAAATCAAACACACCCCCCCACCAAATCCCCTCCCCCAACAAACAAACAAAACCACTCCACAAACCCCAGCAATCAACCCGTGAAATTCAACTCCATGTTTGCTATGATCAGGGTAAATGCAGGATGCTGAAGAGAAGGGGGTAGTGCAAGTCTTCAGTGCTAACTGTGCAGAACTGAACAGTTGAGACAGCAGCGTAGTGATAACTGTTTACATGAAACATCCTGATTTGCCAGTTGGCCTATTTATTGTTCTACAGAGTTCCTTTTTGCTAGCTCCAGCCAGCAACACAGAGCCAGGGCAACGGTGGAGAGAAAATGGAATGAAAGGCTCACAAGTAAAGATAAGGACAGGGAGACATCATCCAGCAGTTACAGTCACAGGAAAAACAGACTCAACTTGGGGAAAATTAACTTAATTTATTAACGATCAAACCAGCATAGGATAATAGGAAACAAAATCAAATATATAACTTTCCCCTCACCCCTCCCTTCTTCCTGTGCTCAAATTCACTCCCAATTTTCTCTACCTCATCCGCCCCCAGCAGCACAGCGGGACAGGGAATGGGAGTTGCGGTCAGTTCGTCACACATTGTCTCTGCTACTCCTTCCTCCTCAGGGGGAGGACTCCTCACACTCTTCCCCTGCTCCAGCATGGGGTCCCTCCCACAGGAGACAGACAGTGCTCCATGAACTTCTCCAATATGAGTCCTTCCCATGGGCTGCAGCTCTTCACAAACTGCTCCAGCATGGGTCCCTTCCACAGGGTGCAGTCCTCCAGGAACAGACTGCCCCAGCATGGGCGTCCCACAGGGTCCCAGCCTCCTTTGGGCACCCACCTGCTCCAGCGTGGGGTCCTCCACGAGCTGCAGGTGGATCTCTGCTTCTCTGTGGGCCTCCATGGGCTGCAGGGGCACAGCCTGCTCCACCATGGGCTGCACCACGGGCTGCAGGGGAATCTCTGCTCCAGTGCCTGGAGCACGTTCTCCTCCTCCTCCTTCACTGACCTTGGTGTCTGCAGGGTCGTTCCTCTCAGTTCTCTCTCCTCCTCACTGCTGTGCCAGGCCCAACAGACAGCTGCCTGTGCAGCAGGCTGGGGATGAGGTCCACGCCTCCCCCCCACCTCTCTCCACTGCAGTTTCCCCCCCCCCGTCTTGTTAACTATGTTAGCCCAGAAGCACTACCACCATCACTGATGGGCTTGGCCTTGGCCAGTGGCAGGTCCATCTTGAAGCTGGCTGGCACTGGCTCTATCAGACACAAGGGAAGCCTCTATCAGCTTCTTACAGAAGCCACCTCTGTACCCCCTCCACTAGCAAAATCTTGCCACGCAAACCCAATGCAGAGGGGCTTTTATAAGAAAAAACCCCAGTAAGTTCCCAAGGCTCTTTATGCATGATATTTTGGCGTACTATCATCTCTATCTCTATACACACTAGCATTACATTGCCTAAAAGACTTCTAAGCAGTTCTGAAGTTCATTGTGCTTGGTTAAAAAAAAAGTTTATTTAGATGGAAGCTTACTTGACCCTTGCAGCTGATTAAGAATTATTTCAAGGTGTTAGAGATTATCTTTAAAAGTGTCAAATCACTAACTAATTTTTTCTGCCTTGAAGGGAATGTATTATACTGCAAAATGGGAACAGGTTGTAGCCATTTGTAAAGTACTGAATACAAAGAGCTGTTGTGGTGTTCAGTTTGTGTTATTTTCTAACACATTTTTAGAGTATTTTCTCAGCATTAAACTGAAATTCATTCTTGTAAGACTGGTTTTCTTAAACTAGATTACTAGGAATGGAAGAATTGCATAAAGTACCAGTGATTACTTGATTTAAGGTATTCTTCCTCCCCTACTTTATATATTCTAGCTCTACACAGGAAAAATGCTAAAGAACTGATAGGTATGCATATTCAGAGAATGTCTACAAATACTGCTTAGTAACATCTAGAATTGCAGAATTGTTTGGGTTGGAAGGGACCTTTAAAGGTCATCTAGTCCAGCTCCCCTGCAGTGTATTACATTTGATTGTTTGCACCTTTTTGATGTTACATTAATCTCGAAGATTCAACAACTTAAGTTTTCTAAAACTGAAGCCCTTAGCAAAGGGAGCGAGACTCACTCTTTTGCAGCTTGTCCAGGTTCTGTTTCACTACGTTTGAGTTAACACACCTGGACCTGGGTATTTGTCATTCTAAGCTGTTTGTCCCTTCCAGGAAACTTCCTTTTTCCTCCACCATTCCCACGTCCCTGAGGAGAGAGCAGGAAGCATAGCAGGCACGATTTGCTCGGAATGCCATCAGTAAAATCCTATCTTCCAGGAAGCAGGGCAATGAAGGGACAGCTCACTCCCCTTGCAAGAAGGGTCAGTTCATGACACTCAAAAGCCACTTGGCAAAAATCACTAGCCAAATGCTCAGCTTCTGGGACATGGCCCCTGGCTGGCACCACCATCTAGCATAATTGATCTTTATCTAGCTGAGAAAGACGCTTATGCAAGAAAAATACTGAAAATAATTTAAACAGAAATCACCTACAAATAAACTTTTAAAACCTAGCAGATGCAAGTTTTGTGCTGTATTTGAAAATTGATTTAAATATACTTCCCCCTAATTAGGACTTACAATACTGAATATACACCTGTAACTTATGTTCTAGTAAAATTTAAGATCTAGTTGTGAATTTACAGAACAAGTCTTAATTTGTGATGCATTAGTCTTTAATATATAGCAGCTTCAGTATGAATAATACTTCACTTGTTAGCTAACACTCAGGTGATTTTTTTTTGTTTTCTATCATCTGACATGAGTGAGCACAAATACTCAGCATTTTCTATTTAAAACAAGTAATTGCTAAAATATATGCTCTTCAGTCCATCTTCCTACAGTGTAAGTGGTTACAATGCAACAATTTAAACAGACTTGCCCCAGGTATCCTTTCCCTACCCCATTCATCTAGGAAAGGATAAGAACCAGTGAAACTACTGTCAATCTCACATGCCCCATCTAGCTGAGTTAACTTTGAACAACACTCTGTCTTTTAACCCTTCTTGGGATAAGATAAACAGAAGTAAGGTGTTTCAGTGCTGCACTACAGTTTCAGTTTTCCACCTCGAATAAAAACATCAGTTTTGCACAACAGATATATATTCAAACTGGTCAGAAATGACTACTCCCAAACAAGACTGCCATTACACTTAACCACCGATGGGTAACTTATAATTAGATAGAAGTAGCATGCATTTATGTCCTTTCCCTGTTATGTTTAACTGGGAAATAACTTGACACCTCCTGACTGGAGTTACGCATTGCTATTAAAAAAGCCCCGTATTGCCAAGTGTTATTAGCTCCAAGAAATTCAACGCTCTGGCCTCTTAGTAAGGTGCAGCAAGATTAAAAGTAACATGAAGGCACTTAATACCAGCTAAGTTTTGTACAGTAGTTTCACTTTAGAATAAAGGATACAATAATAAAAACAGTCCAATAACTTAAAACACACCTTAAATTTGGCAAGACCAAACTAGTGTTATAGGACAACCTGTAAGTGTGCAAAAACATGGAGAAGGTTCACTTATCTTCATGCTATAAGCTAAATCCAGACACAGTCAGGTGCTGAGCATTATTCCTAGCTTCAAAGTAAGAGGTATCAGTTTCATCGTCTGGCTGAGGTATGAAGGGCATAGTTTGATTCTGTAGATTATCCCAGTCCACACCATGAAAGAGGGGGTGATGTTTCAGTTCTGAAAGAGAAGTTCACATAAGCATTATAAAACTTGCTTTTGTCCAAGCCCCATAGTCACTTCCCTTGATGCCAGTAGATTTGCTCTTTTGGAAACTTACAAAACTGCAAATTGCAGTTAGGTTTTGATGACCCCCAACTTCAGTGGGCTCAAACTACTGTCATGCCAACTAACCATCTTCCCCTAGCTGGAGAACCTGTTCTACACAGCACACAGTGGATCAGAGGTGCAGGAGCATTTCTCATGACAGGGCACTACAGAAGTTTTAAGCATTACTTCCAAGTCTGTTTCTAATTTTGCCAAAGTTCTGTGCTGAGTAGACACATGGGAGTCACTCCCATCCTTCTCCACTCCAGGCCACCTGCCTTCTGCTAGCTCATGGAGCCATCCTCTCTGCTTTGTACAGTCCTCTTTGGTCTACCACCAGACAGAAGTCTAAACACCCTCACAGTGAAGTTACTACAGAGCACCAGATTCCACTTTCCCAGCGTGAAGCTGGGATACCTAACCAAGCTGCAAGACTTTCTGACTGAAGAACTCTCCTGCTCTTTCTGTTCTGGCCAGAAGGTGACTTCCTGGCACACAGGATCTGATGTGTCTGTTGCATAACCTGGAAACACCACTCAGTGATGAAAGTGGCTTTGCTATTTTGATTCAATCCAAGAAAGCACCTTTTCAGCTGAGTGAGATAGAAACCCAGATTTTTAGCACCTGCACCACAAAAAGCAAAAGCAAATAGAGAAAGAAAAAAAAAAAAAGGACAGGTAAAAGTCACATTTAGAAGGAGCTGGAAGTTCAACTAAGACAAACACCCAACACAAATTTTAACTCTGAGTGCATACCACAAGCTTTTAGTTGATAGACAGTAAGACACTAACACTTGTTTATTATTTCTATACTTCCTGATCAAATAATGTAACAATATTAAAGTTTACTTTAGCCAAAAGGCAATAAATCAGAGGGTTAGTCTTCCAACTCCTTCTAATAGCTTCAGCAACCATACATGCAGCAGGACACCGCACAGATCCACTATCTCAGAACTGTATGTAGTTCTGCTCTTGAAGTTCTCCCATACTGAAAGCTGTCTTCAGGTGACAAGGTGAGCATACTTCATTGTCTTTTCCAAAGAAGTATTAACATGCAGCATAGCTGGCAGTGAGCTCCTGTCCACACCTCTGAAAAAGGGGGTAAAACCCAAACCCAAACATTGGAGACCAGTGTCCTCTGCCAAACACTGCTTTAAAGCTTCTCTTTCTT
>WHYT01016080.1:56427-66951 GCA_009806455.1 Tetrax tetrax
ACAAAAAAAAAAAAAAAAAAAAAAAAAGAGAAAACCACCCAATGTTAAACTCCTCTTTCAAATTCAAATCTGAAGACAACCTACTAAGTAGAATGTCAAAATAGCCTTTGATTTTAGCACTGAGTTATTAATATTAGCCAATGAAAAGCAAGCACATATCAAATCTAAAAAAAAAAACAAAAAGAACCAACCCCCCCCCAAAAGAGAATCTTAACTTCTATCACATATTGCATACCAAATGTACTCAAAATATATTAAATAAGCCTTTTGTTGTTCAACCTGTATCTTAAGGATTGCATACTGCCTGCAGATGAAGTTCTGCTGAAGTTAGACTTAGTGACTGCTTACAGACACACAAAACTTCTGAAAGTAATTTGAGATTTTATTTGAAGATAAAATATGCAAACTTGCAAAGAGATCAATAAATTCTCACATCCAACAGGCTGACTGCAGTGACAGATTTCCTGTTATGACCTGGAGATACTACTAAATTATCCTGCAGATACTCTGCTTGTTTTTTCAATAGACCCTTAATTCCCCTGTATCTTGTATAATTTTGTTTCCAACTTCACCTTCAGTGCAGCAGAGATGAATTCATTATCACTATTCCATAAAGGCTACAGAATCCACTATTAAAATACAAACCAGGTACTCAGGTCACAGTGATGTGATTTAAAAAAGGATTACAATAGTATATTAAAAAAATATATATCCTCCTGTTGAAATTTAAGTTACACAAGCATACAATGCTATCAGTCATTTATTTCTCAGGATATGAAGTGTGTACTACTCCATTTCAACTGAATGCAAGCTAGGTTTCATAACCAATTAAAATTTTACGCAAATGAAACAAAACCTAGCAAATCAGGCAAAGACATTAGAAAAAAGGCTTTCCAGAAGAGAACATTTTGAATGTTCCCTTTTGGTATATCAAATCACTCAACACACTGACAGCTCTGCCACAAAGCTTTAAATCCTACAACTAGAACCTAAGTAACTGGATGAAGGTCTTGTAAAGCTATGCCAAAACAGAACAGGAAACACCAACTGAAAAGTATACTTTTACTTTTTCCACATCAAGGCTCTAATTTACTTTAGGACAATAAGATTTTTACTTACTATCAGAAGGATAAAAAGTTCAAAGCAAAAACTTCATAATCTGTAAGCAGCTATTACTGTTTCCATCAGTCTTTGTAACAGGTGTTTAATTGGTACTTGACAGTACACATTACACCATCACTTTTACCCGGATAAAAAAAAGGAAGTAGCAAGAACAGTAGCAGTTGCTAAGAGCTGAACAGCATTCACAGACTGTCTTGGGAGGGATGCAGGATAAAAAAGGGAAAGAAAAAAAAAAAAATAAAATCAAAGACTTCCCGTTACATCAGGAAACCTATAATTACTCACAGGAAGTACCACACTGCACTAAAAACAGGATGAGAGAAAACAGCATGCTGTAAGAGTAAAGGATTTCTCAGAGAGGTGGACAGATAATGCATGTTGAGCCAGAGGCAAATAAGTGGACATACAGCTCTTTGCCAAGCTCTTACAGAAGTTACAATTTTGGCCACACAAGTGCAATAAGTGAAAGCCTGTCAGCAAAAGTCACTTTGACAGACTGCTTCAAATTACTTCAGTTTTGCTAAATCAGCAACTGAAGTAGTTTTAGATCACTAATGTCTGATGCATGCACAAAGTTTCTACATGCCTCCTCACGTACCTGATAGACCCTATATGGTCTTCCTTTCTGTAACGGAGTAATAGCTGTTGGGTAAGAGCCACTACAAGCCGGTGAAAGATCCATTACATCCAAGGAAGCCATGCTACACGGCTCAGATGCATTGGATACATTAATTGGACTGTTATAACTTCGAAAAACAACAGCATTTTTTTTGAAGAGATTCAGTGCTTCCATCATCCTTTCTGAAGGAGAAGATACTGTGTCAAGGTAAGTTTCTTTCACAGGTTTTTGGTCATTATCCTTTTCAAGATGTAACAGCTTGCAGTCCTGGCCAGTATGTGCTTCCTCTCCATTTTGTGAGGTATCTTGGGACTGTGGTGATGTTTTTAGCATCCCTTCTGGTTTTGGTTCCTCAAAGGAGAGGTCTTTAACACTTTTGTCCAAATCTAAAAGCTGCTTTTCTAGATGGCTTTCTGTAATAGACATTTCAGGAAATGATAAGTCGGAATCTGCACTGAGGATTCCTAAAGATTTTGCATTGTCAGTGCCTAAAAAGCTTGAGTTCATATACTCTTTTTTATCATCCTTTTCATAGTCTGCATCCAGATCACACATAAGATTTTTGGCTATAATTGGAGTAACTGATTTTTCTACTGTTTGCTGGTTACCAATAAAACTCTTAACTTCTTCGCTTTTGCAGGTGTCAAGTAGGCATCCATCATCACAAAGCATTAAGGACTGAATTTCTGTTGTCAAACCTGTCCTTTTGTTTGTTGGAAATTCTGAGATTTGACAGCCACGTTTATATTCTGCATTGCTTTTTTTAACATAGTTAAGTTCCTGAGAAGGACTAGTGTCAACTAATTCAAAGCTTCTTTTTACACCTGGCTTTTCAAAAATTTCCTCTTTGATAGGTTTGACAGGCTTATTCTGCCTCGAAGGTGACTGCTGTTGATTGGAAGTTTCTGCTGTTTCATTAGTCATTTCTCTTTTATTTATTACGAGTTTTTCTTCCCAAATCTTGTTTTCAGAAAGACATTTTCTGACTACACCTTTCACATCCAGTGTGGTCACAGGAGTATCTGTTATACCTGAATGTTCATTTTCCAACTTCTGCCTACTGCCAGAATCGTTACTGCTGATAGGAGAAGTGGCAGACTCCAGTTCTTTTTTCCTTAAAACTTTGATATCTTTACTGTTCAGTAATTCTACATTTGAAAGGAGAGCTGATCCACTGTTACTTGTTTTGCCTGTTGTAGAAAAGATTTCATCTTCACTTTGCTGCAAATGAGGACATTAAGTTTTGAGTATCAAGAAAAATAGGATTACAGTATTATAAAAATATGTCCTTTCAAATGCCTTATTCCCACTTCCATAAAGAACTGCAAATTGGCAAGTATTACTCATTCTTTTATAACCACTAGCAGTGACAAACATAACACATTCTAAAAAATTCAAAACTAAATTAGGGCTAATTTGATAATTTGACTTTAAGAACATAAAATTAGCTTGCTAGAATACAATAGAAAATGCTGTATTTTTAAATGCTTAAGAATCAATAAATATAACTATTAAAGTTGTCTTTGTAATTTTATGTTAAGAAGTTAAGTTCCAAAAGTTCTCAGGTTCCAAGAAACTCCAAACAAAAGAACTCCATCATACTACCCTGAGGCATATTATACTTCAGAGATGACAAAAGGAAAATCTGATACTATTATTTTTGTAACATTATACTGAAAACAAGGCCTTGGAAATGGACAGATAAAACAAATAATTATACATAGTTTTAAAATATAAGTTTTCATGTGTGATCCAAATAGGAATCATGGCAAGGGACTAAATAGCACAGTAGCATTTTCTTTTAGGTCTGTATTTGTACAGAATTTCATTAACAATTTAAAATAAGAGAAAGAATTTTGTATCAGCTGTATCAACTAGGTTAGTTGATACAAAACCCTTCAGTAATATAAACCTTAAACTTTTTCTATTTTTAATAGCTAATAGAAGTTTGAAGTGTATTTTGTTTATTATTTCTCCCTGAGTTCCGTTTTCTAAAGAAATTATTTTGTGTGCACGCTGAGCTAACAAAGCTACAGGGATACTGTCGGATTCCAAGAGCCAGTGCTCCCAGCATTGCCCACCTCATGGTGGGCAAAAATAGGGCTAAACCAGTGACGTACAGTAGAAGCCTTCTCTTTCACTCCTTTGCTGTAGACTAAATGGCATTTCCTTTTCCTGTTAGGTTGCACAGGACTACTATTTGTTTGAAGAAAAAAATAACACTAGTTTGATGCAAAACTCCTACTCAGTAAGGATTACAACCCCTGCCTCTTTTCCTGTAGGAAGGCTTCTCTACACTTGAAATAACTGGAGGAAGTAAGTAGATGAATCTGCAACAGTACATATGCAAACACAAGCTAGTTTTAATTTATAGTGGGAAGATGAAATGATCCTGACCTCTACATCTTTCTCCCACCTTGGGCTGCTGCAGGACTCTGATTCCATACTGGATAGGTATGTGTGCAACTGACTACTGGCACTAGAGGTACCAAACCTTTTCCTTGACTGAAGTAGAGTAGGAGTTAAACTTCTCACTGGCATCACAGGAGTTAACTGAGAAGTGTCAAGATCTTGAGAGGGAAAAAAAACAAATTCAAATGTTGATACAAATAGGCAACATATATTAGCCAGCTTTACACTATGTCAACCTTTCACATTGAAGGAAGTTATGGAAAGTGACATCATAATTTCTCTTGTCATCTTTCCTGCATAGTCAATTCACTAATTTTTTGAAGCAGACACTTGCCAAGAATTTAAAAGCAATATGAACTTTAGCATTACAACAGTCTTCTTTCTCATTTCAGGTTAGAAATGAGAAAGCAGCAAGATAAGACAATTTAAATGGAAGCACACATTGCAATATTAAATAATTTCCAATGAAAGTACAGCAAGAACCAACATTATTTCTGTAAAATTTTAAACAGTCACTTTGAATTCACTGGTTGTGCATTTGAAAATAAAATAAAAAAAAAATAATCAAGAGATTACCTAAGTAGTGTAGGTGAAAACACATGAGCCCTTAAGTACTGGAAGAATGGTAGACAGCAAGACACCGATAGAAGCACACCTTTTATCAAGTGGGTCCCAGTTACTCACATAAAATTAAGAGTACAACCTTGGAGACAGTATTACTCAGCATGCTTGGCTTGGTATACTCACATGTTTTGAATAATTTCGTTGAAAGAGGGGTATTTTCCTTTTGAAACATAGGTAAAGGAGAAATCACTCCATGCAGACTGTCAGATGATTGACTTGAATTGCACCCTGGGATTTGCATTCCAGCAGGAGTATACTATCAAGCAGGAAGAAGCATAGTTAGAAGTTAATGAAGCCTGAACAAAATATCCAAGCTTGCGAGTGTAACTTCACACATTCTTTATTAACTTTGCATTGGAGCTTAGCCATGTCCATTTACCAAATTTTGTGAAGCACAACTGATAATCAGCAACTTGAAACACAGTCCAAGGTAATAACTTCAGAACTTTAAGGTACTGGAAACATATGGTAAGTCATTCTACCAGCTGGACGAAGAGGTGCAAGAATAGCCTTATTACTCCTATAATTACATTTAAGATACTGAGTAAACTAAAAGAGTGAAATACTTCAAAGACAACAAAAAATTACTTACGAAACCCAGAGAGCTGATGAGAGACAACAACTGTCCTGGAGTACGTGAGTAGTCTTGTTTTGGTTTTGCCATTGATGGTGTAGTAAGGATATCTATCATATTTATCTCTACAGACAGACAAAAAAATATGAAGCAGGTTAGGTTTTTATTTTACTATTAGATATGCTAGATTACAGGCATTTACTTAAGTTACATCAAGAGGGAAAAAAATTAAGTCACTTACTGGACAAATATACAAAAGAAGCCACCAAACCCAAACAAAGACATACCCATACATCCCTATTCAACACAAGCTGTTTCTTCCCGTACATCCATCATAAAATTACAGTTTATTAATAAAGAAATTGTATTTATGCAATTTATTTTCCAATATACTATGTTCTAAGTGTTAAGTTTTCTAACTTGATATCAGCTTTGCATTTTAGGTAGCGGTTCCAGCCTATGGCCTGTGGGCTAAGATGGTAAATTGGATTCAAAATCTGCCTCCTCTTGCAGACACATTTCAAAAAAAGCTAAGATTAATTCTTCATAGGTGAAAATTTAACCTTAGATGCCATCTTTGGCTCACTAGAGGTAAGTAGGCTTATAGCTTACATATGTTCAACTAGACACAATAATGTGTCCCATTACAACGTACCAATTAAAGCAGTATACTCTAGATTTTCCTCTACTTTTAAAACCATGAATCAAACTCCACGGACAACTCTGAATTTCTGCATTCCTTTAACTATATATATAAAAAAAAAGGATGCACCCACCAGCAGCTGACTCAAAAAATAAACAGTATGTTCATAACCTAAAGGACTGGTTTATAATCTTCTGTCAGGGACTCACCACCTCCCCCTGTCCCTCACATTAATGTCTGCAAGGTCCCACTTCAGGTTGGTAATTAATACATACAAGGACAAACAAAAAAAAAAAACCACCATGAACTGAAGGACTGAAATAGCCAGAGGTACACCAAGAAAAAGTCAGAATTATTCATTCACCCTTTGGATTATCTTAGTGGACTTCATAGAAAACTTTGAAGTCCATGCCCCTCAAGAGAAATGGCTCTAGATCATATTTCATCCACTCTTGTCCAAAGAATAAATACTTTAGCTTCTGAACTGCAATGTACAGAGCAGACTCTGTATTGTCATCTACCTTATCAGTACATATCTACTAGAAATCAGATATTAGAACAACATTTGGGCTTATTTAATTGGAAGCTGCCCTCTATGTAGATGTAAAGCATTCAAGAATATTGGAATGTAACACAAAAATATATTATAATGCAACCAAAAGGATACGGACAACTCTTACCTCTGTTCAGAGTCACTCTGGAGAGCCCAAAGTCTGTCAACTTTATATGGCCCTGATTAGAAATGAGCATATTGTCTGGCTTCAGATCCCTGAAGACATTAATATAGTTGAAGTCAGCCAGAAGAACACTGAGCAATATTAAGAAAGTTAACTGACCAGAAACATGCAATACAAAACAATGATTATAGCTGTTTCTCAGTAACTTCTCTTAGCCAACAAAATATTCCAATTGGAGGACTACACCAAAACAATCAAACATATTTAGCACTAAGTATTGTACAAGTGTTTCAGGCCTTCAGGTAAAACCACCACGCACGTCACAAGGGTTGCATATTTGGTGTTTCAGCAGGTTTAACAAGTGTTCTTGAGTACTACCATCACAACGTTTACTAATGGGAGGCTCTTACACATGACAGTACACCACAACAAGCAAATCTCTAGTAAAGTTTTCACATGTGTTCTCTGTAGCGCTACTGAATGCAGCAAAGAATTCTCACTACAAGGGGAGCATTAGAATAGTCAATGTCCCTTTGTCCTGCAGTTACAAGCTTGCAGTATCCAGAGTGTTCCTGAACTAGTAGTCTTTCAAAAGTCACAGAGAGAGGGGATCTAGAAGGCAGCAGAGCTGCTAACAGACCACTGTACTGGGGGAAGAGCATGCAGGCAGGGAAAAGCAGCGTGTATTCATCTACTTAACGTATATGGACAGATTTTATTTTAAGTATTGTTCCACGATATTGCTGCAGCATACACGTGCAGAAAGAGCTTCCAGAAGCTCTAGCAAAAGAGGTAGCTCTTACAACTAAAGGGTGATTGGCAATGTGTATGAGTAAAAAAAAAAAAATTAAAAACTCAGACTACCAAATACTTATTTGTAAGAAAAAAGAAAAAAGTAGGTTTACCTGTGGATTATCCCATGCCTGTGAAGATAGTCAAGAGCCAATGCTGCTTCAGAAATATACTTAACAGCCATTTCTTCATCAAAATATCCATAAATATGGAGAAGAGATTTGACATCTCCACCAATAAGGTACTCCATCACCTGTCATACAAGCATTTTAAATTTAAAATATCTTAAAATACATTTTAAATTTGCAAATAAAACACAAAATAGCTTTCACCTCTAGTGAAATATAATTTTAAAGAACAGAAGCCAATAGAAGCTTCCTTGTGCAAACTTAGATTTCCCACACAATACTTCTCACTTGGATAAAATAATTAGAGCTTCAGATGACAGAGGACATGAAATATTTTCTTTTAATAGATCATTTACTTATTCTATATTATTTGCCTAGCCTACTTTCTATAGTCAGCTCTCAAATAACTACTGTAGTTGGATCTCATTAACTTATGAAAGATTTTATATTATTGAAAATAAATTGCAAAGCAATTCTGTGAAACTCAAAGCTTGAAGCCAAAGACTACTGATATTTTAATTTGTATAGAACAGGTATCTTAATTATTTTATTTTGCAAGTGTGTACATACATTAAACAAAAAAAACAAACAAACAAACAAAAAAAACCTCCCAAAAAACCCAAACACAAACCCACATGTTATTATGGCCCATGTCATACTCAAGATAAAAGAAAAGTCAGCAGGGTTTCAGAAACTCACTCTTCCATGACGAGAATGAATTTATGGGATTTTGGTCAAGAAATCTCACCAGTACTTAGATTTCAATATAAAATACTATTCCATATATATGGCTCTAGGATCTCCTTTACAAATCCTTCACTCTGAACTCCTCTACTCCATGCAGTATGGAATGATCTCAAAGGTATCAGAGGAAGAGAAATATTTCATTTGTTCAACCATCGTGAGAAAGATGAAAGTAGAAGTGACTAAGGAATTCCCGCTCACTACCATAAAAATACCTTTTCAGACATGAATACAGTTCTACACTACATTTTCAATGCTATCATAAAACAAAACAGTCATTTATTTACTCACTAAATAGATGTTATTAGCTGACTGAAGCGAGTAGTATAAATGCACAATGAAAGGACTTTTACTGAGAGCCAGTGCATCCCTCTCTGCCTGGACCTGGTGAACCATGTTTTTATTGATCATGTCTGCTTTTTTCATCACCTGAAAAATAAAACAAAAATCAAGTAGATAAGCATTCTTTTCTTTGCTCAACTCTTAGTTCTTTAGTCAATTAACTTATCTTTATACTTCAAACTTGCACACAAATATACATATAGAACAGAGCTCTAACTTCATATACAGACAGAATTTTAAAACACAGGTTATTAGAGAACCTTTTTCATTGCTCTCCTCCTAATTCACTCCTGAATTGAAATCACTTTACCAATATTTACTGCAATAGCACACACTGGAAAAATGAGTGTTTAGGCTGTATGTGAAATTAAGCTGCTCCAAGTTAATCCTTTTATCCACGCTACACAACTCAGAACCAGGGAAAGGTGTTCAATGCTTAGATACACACTTGCTGACCAAGTCTTTACATCTCTTCAGAGACAGAGATTTATGGCCGAAGGACTGAAAACCAGAGTGCAGCAGTAAGCCATCCCATCTTGGTATCCTCAAGTACAAGACTGCAGCTATCCCAGCCTCTATTTCTTAACTTTGCTGAGAGACCAAGTGAATTTTTGCTTAATTTAAAATTTACAGTCAAGTCATGCAACAAATATTTGCTTCCTTGGGAAAAAGCCTCAAAGGCATGCACCTCACAAGGAAGAATTAACAAGCTTAACTGTTAATTAGTTCTAATTCCTGTATTGAATTACTCTACTGCATGTTGATGTCCACTCAATACTAATCTTGAATAGAAGATGTATAATAGCACAGCTGACGGATATTCAGGCAGCATTGCTTAGACATTGGAAGTTTGCCCACCTTCAACATCTTTGGTCTAGATACGTATGGTAATATTAAAGCAGGTATGATTTATCCATTCTCTATGCAACACAACTGTAAAAGGTTGAGTCCACAGCCATCCCTACCATTCAATAACAGAATTTGATAACATATAAAAACAGCTAGACATAAGAAGTGTAATTTGACACCCGCTATGTAAGTGTTGACCTTAACTGTACAAATATTTAGCACATGTTAAGTGTCATAGTTGTGAACAATCCATAAGCTTCACTGCAATAGTGATAAGGGATTTACATAAAAGCTTCCACCTCAAAATGTTTACAATAAAATCACATAGATGGACAGATACACAGATCTGAAGAGCAATGCCTGTTTTGCATTACTTTTTTTTTTTTTTACATTTCCTGTTCTTTGTGTACTATGCAGGTGGTTATAATCCTTCTAATCACAAAGTCAAGCTCACACAAGCTATCAGTAAAGTTTTTACTACTGACAAGCCTAGTTTTCAGTCCTTTGCATAACAACACAGAAAACGCAAGTTTGTTATGTTTTTTTTTTTTCCCCAAACATGTACTCAGTAAAAGTCTTTTTTATAATTTGCTCTCTTCATAAATCTCAGAGGCAGACTTATCATTCACGAACAAACGTGAGAACACCCTCCCAGCAGCATGACCGCTGAATGCATTCAATTATAACAACAAGTATATACAGACAAGAAGCAAACAGCGCACTGACGCTTTGGCAGGCTTTTGGCCTAGTTCCCTCGACATTTGGGGAACTCCTAAAAGCAGCTGTCGTCATTAGACGCCTCCTAACCAAAGCCTCCAGGCGAACAGGAACGAGAGGAGAACGCCAAACGCAGCCATGAAGACAACGCATCGCTCAGGCACTGAGCTTCTGCTGGAAGAGCGGCAGCTCCCTGACAGCCCAAGTGCTGGAAGGCGAGCGGGGGCCCTCACGTCGGGGCAACCCCTGCGCCTGCCAGGACGACCACCCCCCACCCCCGC
>WHYT01016080.1:84914-113877 GCA_009806455.1 Tetrax tetrax
ACAAGATATACAATTGTAAGTCAAAGTTTGGAATGGAGATATGTTTAAATAGTTTAAACAAGCTTAAATCATTATTTTTTTTTTTTTTTTTCCTCCCAGGCTACTGTTCCTCTGAGTCACCTTATCAATGCCTTTCATTCACCAAAAAGCTCCACTACTACTGCCAGCAAAACATCCGTACAGCCTGTCCAGAGGGACACCTCCCCAGAGCATGATCCTCAGAAAAGTGAGGTACTAAAGACCTTTGGAAAAAGTGGTGGTTTGTTTTTAACTGAATTAAATCTGGATAATATCAGTTTAAGTGAATTTAATGTTTGACTTGTTTTATAAAATAATGTAATGTGACTAAACAAAACAGAATGTTAACACACAGATTGTAAGTTTTTGACAGAAATTCAGTCAATTGGTCCTTTGGCAGTAAGGATTCTACAACAATACAGTATTTTATTAATAAGAAAAAAGCTAGTGCTTGTCTCGGTAGTAATTTGCAAGTGAGGAGGAGATTTGTTTTCACATTCAACTTAATGTTTCTTGCTCTAAGCTTGTTCTAGCAAACTTTATTTCATTACTGCTTGTGAGAAAACACTATAACTTAAAATATGTTGAGGGTTTTTGAGAGATTAAGTAGCATATTTGCATGTTTTCTTATTTTTCTGTTAAAATATCTTTCATTATTATTAGGTATATTTTGTTCTTCACATTGAATACAGAAAGTGCAAATTAGTATTAGATCTTGCCACTTCTCTTCAACTCATTTCTTACAACAAGTTTTATAACTAAGAAAATGTTTGGGAGGGAAAACGTGGAGTCTCTCTCTAACTGCAAAACTTTGGAAATCAGTATCGATAGTACTAATCATGCCTCTGTTATGATTCCGTTGTTCACATTTAATATTTTCTCTTTAATTCATTATACCCCTGTTTGCTTCCTCCTAGCAAGATAAAAAGGATAAAAATAATAATTTTAAAAGTCTCTCTTAATTAAACTATTTTTAAAGAAAGTTCTTAAAACAATTTGATTAGACTGTAGTAAACCTGAGCTTAAATAAAGGTTAAGTTCAAATTTAAAACAGGCAAATACTGACATAGTACATGCAGTTCTGATATTGAATAAAGTTGAACTATTAGAATGGCAAAAATCATGATGTGAGAATGTGAAGCCTCTCAGCTGCCATGTTAAGTCTGTATTTGAAAGTAGTAACCTCTTCTGAAGGGTCACAGAAAATGCTACACTTAAAAAATATTTTTAATCTTCTCCCCCTTCTTAGCATTTCAGTAATTTTCCAAGCAATTATTAACCTAAAGTAGGAAGGTTTGATCTTCTCCTTTAAACCACGTGTGAAAGTCAAACGATGTTTAAAAATGTGTTCATACTTACTTTGAGTATGAATTAACCAGAAGCAAACTACCCTAGTGTTTAAAATGGAATATTTTGTTTACTTAAGAAATCCATTTTAAACTATAAACTTTGAATTTGGTGGTATTCTGGATGCATCTAGGAGTCTGTTCTAAAAGTGCTGCTTTTGACATTTTTTTGAAAGTATTTTTCAGTTATGTCTTTTTATTGGAAATCTAGTTTCATCTTGGAACTATATCAACATAAAGCTTACATAAAAACAATTTAGGAAAAACAAAGCTGCAATGTTCTAACAATCAAAAACTAAATATCTGTGCAAATACATTTAGAGTAGAATGCTTCTCAGTTAAGAAAATGTTACTGCAAAAGCAATATTGAGTGGCTAATACATATTTTAAAAGGTCTAAACTAATATGTATTTTTAAAAGATACTGTCCCATAAAAAGATTTTTTTCCTATTTATAAAATACAAGATTAAAATTACTTTGATCAGGGTTACTACTTTAGTAACTCAAGTGCATGTGCTTTACCTCCTTTTTTTTTTTTTCCTAGTTTCTTTGCTTTGTAGGAAGCCTCAGATCCTATTACTTACCGTTTTCCCCATAGAAAGTTTTGCCTTTCATTATGTGTCTACCCAGCCTGTGGCTTTTTAAGATTTTAGCTCTGAGTATAGTTTCTAAATATCCAGTCTTTGTGCTGCTCCTGAATCTGTGCGGTCTGCAAAAGGCTAGCCCAAAAAAAAAAAAAAAAGGGGTTGGGAGAATTTTGCTGTTTGCTCACTTGGATGACATATAATGGGTAGCTATTGCTGTGCATCTTTCTCCCTTGTACTCCCCATTTGCTCTGTCATAAAGAGTAGAAAGAGCTGGAAAACTGCATTTTTTTTTTTTTGTGCCTGCTTCAATCAGGGAGCAGGGAGGTGTTAAAAAGACTGAATTGGGAAGAAAATATACTTGTCATACATGTGCTGTGAAAAAGAAAATATCAGTGTGTGCAAATGGGAGAGTTATTCTGCATTGAGAGTAGATAATATTTTTTCTTTAATCATGTCCTTTCATTCATTTATCTTAACTTAAAAATATTTTTATTTCAGTCTTAACTGTAAAATATACATGCTATATCGAGAAAAAAAGTTAACTCAGTTATTCTTAATTTTTTTCCCTAAGATAATCTTAAGTAAATTTTGAACATTTATTTTTATTTTGCAGTCTGTACGTAATTTAAGAGATCTGGGATTGTCTGATTTGAAACCTAACCAGTTCAAAGAATTGGTTAACAGATTGCTTCCTGGTTACTGTGCAGAAAACAAAGTCTCTTCGCAGTGGCATACATCATACATCTCTGCTGAGTCCTTCTTTGAAAATAAGCATGGTATGTTTCAGAGTGAAGTGCTAGTGAGACTTGGTAAGAGTTAGATTATTAAGGTGAACACAGTTATTTTTTAGTTTAATCTCTTGTGCCGTTGATAACTTTTAGTTTAAAAAATCTTTAATAAAATTAGTATTAATGTATTTTTTTATTGTGTACAGGTTGTCTCTAGGCTGTTGATTTTGAATCTTGGGAACTTCAGAAAATTCAACCCAGATTTTTGAACTGTTTCTTCAAATTCAGATTTGAATTTGGCTGCTATTAAACTTGTCTTAAGTCAGCTGTAGTACAAGTGCATTGTCTCTTAATGATCAACCTGAGCTACGAATTTTTTCACCAGTTTGTTTCACCAAATAGAAGGAATTAGATTTTGCTAATCTACTAGTGTAACACAGTCATTAACAGTTTACATTAAAGTATTCTTTTTTTTGCTTGCAGCAATATTAGAAGGACATTAATTATAAAGGAATTCAGGATGGCAAACTGTTAACAGTCCATGTGGAGTATTTCATTGCTGAAATAAAACAAGAGTGGTTCCTTACAGTTAAAGGTGTTTTGCTGGGGTTAGTCAAAAATTATAGGAAGCAAGGCCGTTGTAGGTGATCAAGAATGTGTTAGAAAAAGCATAGAGCTGACATTTGAGATACTGCCTATATGGTATTGCAGTTGTGAGAAAGACCATAAGGATATAATCTCAGGGCTGCTATTGGAGAAAAAATATTAAATTGCCTTGTAATGTGAGATATAAGAGAATTATCCCAAAGGCAGTTTCCTAAACGTGAAGAAAAATGTTGAAAATGCTTCAAAGCTTTGGTAGATTAACGTGGAAACTGAACAGCCTGGTTGTTTCATCTGCAGTTGAAAAGGCAAGGTTATAGGTGGAAAACAGCAACAGACGTGGAGGTGCTGAATCTTCAGTAGTGTGCTTTTGATGTGGGTGACACTGCATGCTACCGACAACTGTTACTGCTGATGTTACTGATACTACTTCATACTTGTGCATGAAGTGAGGAGAGTGTTTGGTTGTTTTTTTTTTTTTTTTTAAACTAAGGTGTTCATGATTATGTTGTATTCGATTATTCAGTATGCGGTGTTGTAGAAGATCATGGAATGTACAGCATTGTAGAATGAATAGCTAATATTTTTTTCTCCTTCCCATAGTTCCTCGGTATTTCCGTTGTTAGCTTGTAAGTTGTTATTACAGTCATGTAACTTCAAAAAAAAAATAGTAGTAACTTTCAGAGTTCTTTTTTACTATCCTAGCTGTATCTAACTTATGTAATAACTTTCTCAGAATATGCAAAATAAACAAAAAACTGTACCCTTTTTAGGTCGCTTCTGAATTACTATGGAAGACAGCATATGTAGGCCCTGGCCTCAATTTTTTCCCTTCCACACCCAGGTCTTTGTTTCTTAAGTAATGCTTACCTGCTTAATAAGGATTAATTCTTTGAGCAGTACTCTAGTAACTAGACAAGATAAATCACAGGCCTCCTGTCTTGCAGTCTGCGGTGTGCTTAAAATAGTACCTGCTGATAACTTTTTCACTGTGATGCTCTTCTATTTTTTTTTCCTGTTTCTGTATTGCATGAGGACTGTACCATTAAGTAGACTTAGAATAGTATCATAGAATTGTTTAGGTTGGAAAAGACCTTTAAGATCATAGAGTCCAACTGTAAACCTAGCCCTGCCAAGTCCACCACTAAACCGTGTCCCTAAGCACCACATCTACATGTCTCTTAAATACCTCAAGGGATGGTGACACAACCAGTTCCCTGGGCAGCCTGTTCCAATGCTAGATAACCCTTTCGGTGAAGACATTTTTCCCAATATCCACTCTAAGCCTCCCCTGCCGCAACTTGAGGCCGTTTCCTCTCCTCCCATCACTTGTTACTTAGGAGAAGAGACCAACACCCACCTTGCTACAACCTCCTTTCAGTTAGTTGTAGAGAGTGATAAGGTCTCCCGAGCCTCCTTTTCTCCAGGTTAAACAAGCCCAGTTTCCTCAGCCACTCCTTGTAAGACCCTTCAGCAGCTTTGTTGCCCTTCTCTGGTTTAAAGTATCCATGAGTAATCTGTTCTTTAAAGCCTTTGAAACTGAATGGTAGAATGCTGGTCCTTCAGCTTCGTGAAAGTCTTTGGGTTCCTATGCAGTATAGATAACTTAAGCTCTGTACAGATGTACAGAGTTTTCCCTCCCAGTAGTGCTGCAAATTCAAGATTCTGGGTTCCGATATTTATTGGAAGTTCTGATTAGAAAAAAGTGTTACATTGCAAAGTGCCTGACCTAGGTTAATGCAAATGAGTTAACTACCTATGTCCTAGTAATGTTTAATTTCTTTAATTACAGATGCCTGAAGGACTGTAGTAAAATACAATTAATACCTAAGAAAGAAAAAACAACCTGTATGAGAAGTAATGTTTAGTTGCCATTTAATAGAGGCTGTATTTACACTGTGTCTTTTTACAGGTTTTGTGGATGTTTTCAGTGCTTTACGCTCATCTTGTTTGTACAGACAGCATCCTAATCCCCTCCAAAATTTCTGTTCAGATGTTCGTTGGCCAGGTATAAAACTATAAGCTACACTGTTTTTAATCTCTATAGTATCTTTTCAGTCTGGAAAGTATTTTTACTTTTGTCTTAGAGATGTCACCCAGGAAATATCGGTAAACTTCCAGGAAGAACTTTATATTGATATTAACACTTTGAATCACGAAGTTATTTTTGCATTTGAGTAGCATGTTTCTAGAATTTAGTAAACATGATGTAACTGTACAGTCTTTTTCAAAGATGTCAGTATTTGTGAATAGTGTTCTTGATAGATGAACTGACTACTTTTGAATCAATAAATGTGTTGAATTTGGTATTCATCCAGATTAACTTTCTAAGGTGTTTGATGACTGGTTTAAACTACTTCTGGATGTATGATGGGTAACAACAGGGCTGCATTAGCAAGAACATAGTCAGGAGCTCAGGGAGTTCAGGTACTGTCCTCTGTTCTCTGTTCTTCTGAGGCCACATCTGGATACTGTGTCTGGTTTTGTGTCCCATGGTTAAGAGAGAGATGCTGACAAAATGGAGATAACCCAGTGACAGGCCGCAAGGAATGGTGTGGATTGTACAGGGGAAGCTGAAGGATCTGAGGTTTTAAAGTTAACAGGACAGAAGGCAAGCAGTGATCTAATTGCTATTGGAGCCGTATTGGTTAACCTTCTCTTGTACACCTCAAAGAAGAGGCAACAGTTACAAGTAAAAGCAAAGGAAATTCCTGTTGGAGAAATTTCACAATGACTATGGCTAAGTTCTGAAACATTGTCTGGAGAGGTTGTGTTATCTTAATCCGTGGAGATTTTCAAAACTGAGCTGGGTGAGGTCCAGAGCTACCTAATCCAGTGTTGAAGTTAGACCTTTTTTGAGCAGGGGTTTGACTAGATTGCCTCCAGAAGTTCCTGCTGTCTGGTGCTATTCTGTGATAATAGAAGGCTTAGTTAAAACCCTGTAATTGACCGATATTGGTGATTATTTTAAAATATAGTAGTGAAAGAAGATAAATATTCTTGGCTTTTGTGATTTATGTGATAGAATTGCTATTGCAAAGTTTCTGATGTGATAGAAGGTGGCATACAGTGCTATAAGCTTACTGTGTTTAATTGGCCTTATTTATTTTGTCAGTTTCTAAGTTAACAGCACACCTAAGCCATTCCAGATCTTTCAGGGCACCTTATCAGCTGATCTTTTAGACAAAGCTTGTTTTAGAGCAGGGACCTTCCTTCCCATCCTTCTGGATTAGCCTCCGAATGTTTCAGGTTTGTCAGCCTGCCTGGTTTCAATCCAGCTATGTGTCTCTTCTGTTCCCTGAGATAGTGATAGCATTGGCCAATTATCTGTAATTCGTAACACGAACTCCTGATTATTTTAACAAAAAATTTTTGGGGAAAAATACATTGTGAAACAATAAGCAGTTTGCTTGCAAGTTAAGGCTACAAATGTGGTTCATGATGACGTAACTGTCCATTTACAGTACTAAAATTTATGGGTTTATTTATCCAGTTTATTACTATTAGATTTAGAAGTGTCTTTCATACAGTTTTCTGTGTTTTACTTTTTTTAGTCAGGCATCTTAAACACATTGCTGTTTGCAATTCTCTTCATTTTCTACTGTGGATGTTTTGGGAAGATTATATTCATTTCAATCACACTAGTCTTTTTCATATAATAGGTTCTGAAATCTCTTAGGCTTTTTTTGTAGTGGTAGTAATGGATAGTTTTTAACTTATTTGTTATTACTATTTTTAGTTTACATACAATCACGGACCTTTAAGACTTTGAGATCAAGAGCAAGGCGTCTGCAGTCAACATCTGAACAATTCACAGAAACAAAAAATTCACTTTCTTCACTTTTGAAGGTAAGTGAGTAGCATTATGAAGTTTGTTTGGGCTTATTTAGACCATGTCTTTTTCTTGAATGAACCGTCACAGTTTACCAAAGGTGTTTTGTTTCACTAACGTAGAAAAAAAAAATAAATTCTTAATTCTAAAACTAATGACAGCATACTGGTTTTCTTACTAATGCACAGATTTGATTCATATCAGTATAAAGATTATTTCAATTTTTAGAATGGTAGTTTCGGAGTATAAAAATGGTTTTAAACTGTAGAAATAAAGATCTTTGTGTTCTGTTTTTGTGGCTTTGTTCAAAATAGCTTTGAGTCACATGAAATACTCATTTAAACAGAAATACAGCTAGTTTAACATAGAAGAATGTATATTTTTTTCCAAGCTGTTCAGCATGTAATTGATGATTTACGAATGGATGTAGTTGTGGCTAGTATATTTTTAAGATACAAAAATTTTGAACTTGGGATTTTTATGGGTTACAGACTAACTTACATACTTTTGATTCATCAGGTGATTATCCAGGCTTGGGGTAACCAAGCACTTAACCAAACCAAGTTAACTTAGATACTTCTTGTTTCTAATTGGTTGTACAGAAGTCAGGCTAATTAAATGATTTTATCTTCTTGTGTGTGTAAGCTATCTTTGAACTCTCCCCTTCTTCTAGGCACATATGGTTTATTTCATTTATAGACTTGGTTTACCGTGGGTGAAGATAAACCACACCTAGCTCTATGCAGTGCTGCTCTTAAATTTAGTAGGACATATAAGATGTATTTGATGAAGCTCTATCAAAACTATACTTACAGATATATTTCACATT
The DNA here is from genome assembly GCA_009806455.1 of Tetrax tetrax. Taxonomy (NCBI): domain Eukaryota; kingdom Metazoa; phylum Chordata; class Aves; order Otidiformes; family Otididae; genus Tetrax; species Tetrax tetrax. The sequence goes on from WHYT01016080.1 coordinate 92,858, forward strand.
TGGAAATAATTTAAGTTGATTTCCTGGAGCAAAAAGTGTAAGCTAAACACTCCCACTAAATCCAGTGTACAAAGCTAGCTGTGTACAAATCTGCTTTAGGCTGTGTTTTCTGGGGTCCAGGAGGGCTCTGGACCTGACAAGTTCTGCAAGAATCAGGGTCCCCATGCTGGTGCCATTGTGATTCCACACTCAAGCTACTACCTGTCTCGTCTATCTAACCCATAGCACCTGAATTAAATGCTTTTAATTTTTTTTTTTTTCCCATTAACCATGCTACCCAGGTAATAAGTTAACTATCTATCAAAGCTTAGTGTATACTAACACTCCTGTGGAAAATATTTTAGGGCTTTATCCTGAGAAAGCGAAGAATTGATGTTGAAAACTTGGATACGCTAATGAAAACAAAAAACATCCCAGAGGCACACCAGGATGCTTTTAAAACTGGTTTTGCAGAAGGCTTTTTGAAAGCACAGGTATTCCTGCAAAAAACACTTGGTAAGTTGTTTTACTTTATGTATCTTGTCTTTGCACTCAGAAAGTAGTTCATTTGAGCCCATTTTAATTTTTTTTGTTTGTTTTCTTTTACAGATTCCTTAAGAAGATCACGTTTGCTTTCTTTCTTTCTCTTCGTTCTTTGTTTTTATCTTGCTATATATTCTTCATTTTTACCTGGGAAAGGCTCCTTTTCTGATGCTGGTTAGTTAACTTTTTTCCCCTCACTGTATCACTTGTGTTGTTTCTTACAGCAGGCTTAGCACAAACTTATGATTGTTTTAAGATAACATTGCAGTGTACTAATGAAAGAGAAGAATTATCTACTGCTTTTGGCTACGGCCTTTCAGACAATAGTGTGACAAAATGTTTATAGAGACAAGGAAGTTATTTTAATTCTTTTGGTGAAGCAATTACATGGAACCGAGCAGAGAAGAAGTCAGATTGTTCACCAATTACGTATTTATCATAGATAACACATCATCTAAATTCAAGATCAGCAGTAAGCAAAATGGTTTGATGTTCTTATTTGTAATCACAGCCTAGTTTATAGCAACCAGGTACTTGCATGCCCAAACTGTAATCTTGAGAATTCTGTCGGAAATAGCAGCACAATCCAAGGCTGAGAGAGTTTGAATGGGGAATTTCAGCTTCGTGCTAAGTTATCACTTCGGTCTCAAGAAAGCTAGAGTATGTGCAGAAACACTGAGGGAGAACTTCTGGCTTTCTGTACGTCCTTTTGGATGCAGACTTTCTGTACTACAAAAGACTAAAAAGCACGTATATCACTAAATTAATTGCAAATATTTTAAAGTTGGGTTTTTTAATTATTAAATCTTATTCTTGATGAACACCTGTAAATGGAAACATACCCTTTTAAAAGGGCAGGTGTAAAGTTAGTGGCTTAATAGTGTGCATTCAAGTGCAAAGTTCAATCTTGGAATCAAATGACTGTGTGTGTAAATTTGTTGTTCATCATCTGCTGTTTGCTATTAGTACGCTTTCGAACATCGAGTATCTTTGATGCAGCAGTTGATCCGATCCAGCTGAAAAATGTCACTTTTGAACATGTTAAAGGGGTAAGTTCAAAAGTAAAGTGTGTGTGAGTTCTTGCTTAACTAATCATTGTGAGCCTGAAGAATGTCTTTGTACGTTTCTTTGTATGAACTGAAGTCTTATCTATATCAACTGCTCCAAGATTGAGGAGGGTTTTAACCACTCTTGTTGTATTTTATATCTTTATGGCATTTAACACCTTATAGAAGGTGCTGTCTTGGCTTGTTGAATTGTATTTTTAAAGGACAGAATAGCAAAAGACAGGCCATAAGTATCCATGCTAATCTATTTTTTGCAGAAGTCAACTGATACAAGAAGATGGTAATGGCATTTGTTTGTTTTTCTTAGTACCATCTCTTTTGGATATCTGACATTGGGACAGGAGATGTGGAGAGTCCCAGAAAGAAGTGGTCATGTCACTACTGATAGGATAGCTTCATTTTTTTTCTAGTCAGTTTTTCTTTGGTCGGCAGTGGCAAAATGAGGGCTTCCCCCTCTCCTTCCTGTTGGACAAATGGAATTAATATCTTTTTAACTAATTAGACTAATATCTTGATGTAGAATTTTAGATTCAGTATTTATCTTGTTGGTCAGATCTGGTCTTGAACCATTTGGTTATTCCTTCAGTATTATTAACTTTAGTGTTTACTGATTCCTCTGAACAGTTCCAGGAAGTAGGTTGAATTAAACTCATAGACACTTGGTATCCACACAGATTTTGTACTATGCTTTTATCTCCTCTTTCTGTTGTGTATTTTTGATCAATAGACAAGTAGAGACTTAGTCTCTAACACAAAACTCACCTACCAAAAATGCAGTACTTTATAAATGTTTAGTGATATTTTATGGCATGGTTTTTATGTGTAGGTTGAGGAAGCTAAACAGGAATTGCAAGAAGTAGTGGAATTCCTGAAAAACCCGCATAAATTTACTGTACTAGGAGGTAAACTTCCAAAAGGTAAGAATCATTGCTCAGCAGAAGTGAAAATAATGTGTAACCCTGACTCTCTTTGTAGCTTTGTTCTACACTGAACGACTAAGTTACAGCTTTGCTTCTGAATATTTTTGCTTTAGTTAGGGAATCAAAAAAGTATGTAACCAAAATGGGCTTGAATACTACTGTTGTATGTAGTTTATATCTGGGGAAAAATAGTGAAATAATGTTAGACATAGCTAGTGGACTTTCTTGTTTGTTTAAAGTATTTGAGGAACAAATTAATCAATTGTGAAAATAAATCAATTGTGAAAGCTTTATTAATGGATACCCTTCCGTGAGGTACTTGGGAGTGGAGGAGTGAAGTCGTAGGTAGTTATGTTGCATGCTTCCTGTCTGACCTTCGGTTCCCCGTACTAGTATTAAAAAGCCTACTCATTTACTGCCTGCACTGACAGAAAATCTCAGGTATGTGGGATGCTCAGAAGAAGCAAAGATGCTTGCATATATCTTACATTGGATAGAAATTCAGTAATACTCTGAGGTGTAATAAGCTGTGGTAGTGCAAAGCAGTGGACTGCAGATTCCAGGCAAAAAGCCTTTCAAAAATCAAACCTCTGTTTATTATTTTTAGCAGCATTATTTACAGGGTGAGGAATTTATATTTCTTTGAAGTCCCAAATAAACCTTTTAGAGATGTTGTTCTGAACGGCAAAAAAATCTTTTCCTTTGTCACTGATAAAGTTAGGCATAATTGGTGTTAATGCCTTTTTGAGTAGAAATTATGTAGCCCAGAGGTTTTTAGGTCAGTCTGTCTGTTTTCAGTTGGTTTAGGTTTTTTTTTTTTTCTCCTCCTCTTCTTTAACTGTCTCTGTGAGGATAAGTTAATAGCTTCCTGTCACCAGAAATCTATCATACCTTTTCTCATCTGAGAAAGATACATAACATAAATTGAGTCTTGAGAAATTACAGAATGTCCAGAAAAGAATCTGTATTACACAAGTGAATATGTTGGGGTTAGACGAAACTTACTGTGCCTTCTTTAGTTACTGAACTACCATACATTAGTTCTTCATCTTGAAATGAAGGGGGTTTTATGTAACTGAACTCTTAAAAGGCCCTTATTTCTTCCATATGGCTTTCAGCACCTTTACTGCTTGCTAACTGCTTTAGACAGTTCAGAAATGGTATTTGTTTTCATTTAAAAAGATGATTAAGCTTGATCATAGTAGAAGGCCAAGTGAATCTGAAATATATAAATCTGATAGTGCTCTACACTGTTTTAAGACAATTACTTGGAATAATTTAATTAAAAAACAAAAAGTTCCACTTTCAGAAACTGCTAGGAAAATGTCAGTTTGAAGAACTGTTAGGGGTTCAGTTGCTAAACTCAACAGTAACTTTGTAGAATACTTCAGGCTTCTGTTTTTATTTGATAGGCTGACAAGTCTTTGTTTCAATACAGATCGGAGTGTAGCTAGATCTGTTACAGGAAACTCTTCAGTCTGCAAGTAATGAGCAGTATCTGGAATGGGATACTAACAGCTTTTAGAAGCCAAGTGTAAATTATTTCTCCTAATGCATGGAATAAGACTGTGTGGCTTTGGTATTTTTGTTGCTTGTTTTTTTTTTTTTGTTTGGTTGGTTTTTTTTAGGTATTCTGTTAGTTGGACCACCTGGTACTGGTAAAACTCTTCTTGCACGGGCTGTAGCTGGTGAAGCTGATGTTCCGTTTTATTATGCATCTGGATCAGAGTTTGATGAGATGTTTGTTGGTGTAGGAGCTAGTCGCATCCGAAGCCTATTCAGTAAGTTAAATATTTGTGCTTTTGAATTCTTTTAACATCAGAGATTAAGTATTCAGTGTTGTTTTAAAAGGTTGGATTAGATAGAGTTTTAATTACTGGAAAGTAGTCGTGTATGAGGCTAATAAATAAAACCTCAATTGTGTAGGTAAATATCAGAATTCTGTGAGTATCAATTAACTGTAGAATCTGGCTAGTTGTCAGATGAAATTGTAACAAAAATTATAACTGATGTTACAACACTCCCAGAGAGGATAGAAGTAATTTAATTAGAAATGTAATGTCCTGTAAACTAAATGGAATATTTTAAATTGTAATTTACTTACTGTCACACATAAATTTGAATTAAATTGTAAATTTAAGATAAAAAATAGTGTTAACCTTCTCAATTACTTCCCTCATATTTTTGCATTGTCTCTTTTCTTTCTCTGAATTAGAGCTTTAGGGGATCACAGTGTAGCACTAAGGTGAGATTTTTTTCTCACACGCATTAACAGGCCCAGAATCAAGGGCATTGTAATGAAGCTTTAAAAATTAATGCTTAGGTTGATAACTTTCACAGAAAAGACATTCTATTTGAAGTATGCAGATAAATAAATATTTTCAAGGGAGAGGGGGATCCAACTTCTCTCTGAAATGGAAAATTGATAATGTCAGGCATGTACAATGTAGAAAGTAGCTTGCGTTTGCAGAAGAAATGTGACTTGCTGCACGTGGAAGGAATGCAAAATGTAGCGTGTTGTATCTTAAAATGTACATTTCTTTCTGTTGACTACAGAAGTTTAGATGACTGACTTGTACATGAATATTGATGTTAGATATGTCTAGCTGGGTGAGATGAGTTGCATCCTGGTATGCATGTACCACTCGATTGTCTTAAAGTTCATTACTGCGTTTTTATTTTGTGTTTTTAATTCCCGCAAACTTGAGGGTGAGGTCTTCACTGTTAAATAACAAGCAGGTTCTAGTAAAATAAGTTAGTGTTTAGACTCATCACATTTCATATTATATTTTTATTTAATAGGTCAATGTTCTCTACCCAAGCCTATGGAAAAGAACTATTGTAGGGAGTTGGTACAAAATGCAATGATTTTCTTACTCTATCTTACTAGTAATTTCTTGTAGCAGAATAAGAGTAAGCTCATGTGGAGATGAAGAATAGCGATTCTCTTTGTATTGCTTGATTTCAAAATTATATTTCATTATTTTAGGCTAAAATCAAGACAGTTCTGGTGATGAGTAATAGAACGCTTTATAATCTAAGAGTGGTACAAATAGTAGAATCCTAATTACATGATATGCTGTCTGTTCCTTTGTGTAGTTGAAGTGTCCTGCTGTTTTTCTTTTATCAGGGGAAGCCAAAGCAAATGCACCATGCGTTATATTTATTGATGAGTTGGACTCTGTTGGTGGGAAGAGAATTGAATCCCCAATGCATCCCTATTCCAGACAGACCATTAATCAACTTCTTGCTGAAATGGATGGGTAAATATGTGGATTCTGAGGGCATAGAAGGTGCTTGACTGACTGGTGTTTTGAATATTTGGGTGAATTTTTCTTCCTTGACAGCTTTGATGGTTTTTTGTTATTACTTGTAATGCTTTTACAGATATAAAATTAACTACCACTTTCTGGTACTGCCAAAGTAGCATTAATGACCTTACTGTAAAGAATATAAAGCTTTGGAGTTGTACTAGTACAATTGCTGTAATTATTTTAAATAATTTTTTAGGCTGGCTATATATCTAAAGGAAGAAATCTAATTCTGAGATCAGGGCGTGTTTTTAACCAGTTGCTGCATTAAACATAGTCCTGTTTTTGACAAGCCAATTGAAATCATCCAAAATAAGAAATAGAAGTAGTTATTGTCAAAAAAAAGATGTAAATTCTGTCTCCAGAAAAAAAAACCCAAACCATTCTCTCCCTCTTTTTTCCATACAGCTTTAAACCTAACGAAGGTGTTGTTATTATTGGTGCAACAAACTTCCCTGAAGCGTTGGATAAGTGAGTATGATGTATTGATCAGTTCTAGAGCGTGTTTTAAAAACCAAAGAAACAAAAAATCCCACAACAACAAAGTTGCTTGTGATAATCTTCAAGTATTACAGTATTACAGCTAGGGTTTTCCCCTCTTAAGAAGGATATTTATTGACTAGCTTTTTGCATTTAAAAGGTTGTTGAGTTAAATATGGAGAAATAAGTAACAGGCTGCTAAGCACCTAAAATTTCTGGAAGTTTTTCAGCTTAAAGTGACTAGTTACATTCCTTGTTCTCAATGCAAAATTTTCAAATGCAAAAAACCGTTAGTAATAGCTTAGTAAGTAGTAACCCATAATAAATAGGTTAGTAATAAACATCTTTCATCTGTTTTTTTACAAAGAGATAAAAACATATTATTTGCATCTGTGCACCAGGCATAGTCTATGTAGCTGTCTTTAGAAATATCAGATAGATTTTTTTTTTTATTGTTGTTGTTGCGTATATACATCAGGAACATTTCACTGCATATTTTTAAGTCCATGTATTAAATTGTCTTTTCCCTCAGTGCTTTGATACGTCCTGGTCGCTTTGATATGCAAGTTACTGTTCCCAAGCCTGATGTAAGAGGTCGTACAGAAATTCTGAAGTGGTACCTTAATAAAATAAAGTATGATCCATGTAAGTAAATACTTTACTGTAATACCTTTTAAGTAACAGTTTTTATACTGAATCAGCCCACTCCTGCATTAGTTCTTTATTCCATCAGCAACTGCAGCTTTACCGTGTGTCTTGGTAAAGAACACAAAATTATCTAGGATGTAGTGTTATGACAGTTTTCTGAGGAAGTGTTTTTTTCTAGTCCCCACAATTCATAGGGCCTTAAGAATTAGGCTTCGTTTTTTATAAAGCTGAACTTTTTGTTTAACATACTATTATTTACTAGAACATGATTCTTGCTTATAATTCAGTCATTTCTTGATATTTCTTCAGGGTACAAGCTTTTTCCAGAACAATGTGGACCTTAATGACAAGTTTGTTTTTCCTCACAGCTGTTGATCCGGAAATAATTGCACGAGGCACAGTAGGATTTTCTGGAGCAGAGCTTGAGAATCTTGTAAATCAAGCTGCCTTAAAGGCAGCTGTTGATGGAAAAGATATGGTAACCATGAAAGAACTAGAATTCTCCAAGGACAAAATTCTGATGGGTAGGATTTTATACAAAAGATGTACATATATGTTACAGTACAGAGGAGTTTTCTTATGTGATTAAGACTTTTACAGAGAAAGAGAGAAGGTTTTATACTGGGGCCGGGGGGAGTGGTTCTGTTTTTTTTTGTTTTTTTTTTTTGTTTTTTTTTTTTAAACAAATTAGTCTTCTGTTAATTCTGTTAATTTTGAGACTGGAGAATATTATGCAAAATCTAGTATGGACCACTTTAAGACTTGATACCTTTTTATCAAAACCACTGCATGTTGCACAGCCTCGAGGAAGACACAAGCTTGATTTCTTTCCTTCCCCTACTTATTCCTAAAGGAAAGGAGAGAATTAAATGACCAGAAACCTGGAACTTCTCTTTAACTTGTCATCTTAAAGATCTGAGACATACACAGTGAAAATCTGGTGTGTTCATACTTGGGAGAAGAAATTTAATTTTCTCATATTGCTGTATTTTAAATCTATTCCTGCATTTTAAATTTATTCCTTTAAAAACAGCTTGTCTGTAGAGTATATTCAGGTCTGGTTTAGATGCTAAAATCCTCCTTGTAAACATTTTGCGCTCAATGAGTGTTAGTAAATTTTGCTTGCATGCTGTTCCTCAGCTACTTTGTGCTCTATTTGAGTGAATTGTTTTTGTCAGCTGTACAAAAAAAAATTATTGAATGTTCCTCTGTTTAAGGACCTGAACGGAGAAGTGTAGAAATTGATGAGAAAAACAAAACCATCACCGCTTACCATGAATCTGGACATGCCATCATTGCATATTATACTAAGGATGCAATGCCGATCAACAAGGCTACAATCATGACACGAGGAACAACACTCGGACATGTGAGTGTTTCTAGAATTTTATGTTGGTTTGGTGTTACTGAGGAATTTGCCAACAATGCTATTTGTTGTAATTATGTTAATACGTATTCTAGTATGTTGAAATGGTTAGTTACAAGCAGTCTCATGGGAAACTTATTTTGAAATAAAATAGCATATGCCAGTATAATAGTTCCCATGTACAAGGAAGGAAATGTAAGGAGGTTTGATTCTGCTGCAGTTAAAATAGCACCCAACAGCAAATCTTCGAAGAATGTCTCAAGGACTGGAAAATAGAAGCGTTGCTCAACTGTACTTATAACACAAACATCCTGTATGAAGTTGTTCTTTGTGCAGTGTGACTTTTTCTAAACCTAATCAGTTACCTACCTTGTTTCTAGCATAGATATCCCAAAGTTTTTCTCTTCTGCCTTTAGCTGCCAAGCATTCAAACAGAAAAATATTTCTATTATGTCTGTTTCCATTGAACTTTATCTAAGTTAATGATTTAAAGAAAATCATAAGTCTGAATCCTCCAGGCAAGTTGATCTGTGCTTAGTACAAGTGTAGGGAATAAGGAGAAATTAATAGAATAGATTGTTCTGTTTCTTCTGGTGGTGATTTTAAGTTGCTTAATTTTGTGTGGTGCTCATGGCATGTGGAAGCTATTTCAGCTGCTAGACTAAGTACCTCCAAGCAAACCTGACAAGAGCATAGACTAGGAGGAGGCCCAGAGCATTCAAGTTCTTGAATGAAAGCCTTTTTATCTGCTTTGGATATCAATAAGAATATTGTTCGGATTATTTCAGTATTTCCTCCATTTATTGTTACCTGACCACAGTTCTGTATCTTTACAGGTATCTTTGCTCCCAGAAAATGACAGATGGAGTGAAACTAGATCCCAGTTGCTTGCACAGATGGATGTCTGTATGGGAGGAAGAGTAGCAGAAGAGCTTATATTTGGAAGTGATCACATCACAACAGGTCAGCTGATGGGTGGTTAAAAGAATTTTTGATCAGAACTTGTGGACTGGCATGTTTACCTTGGTTTCAATTAACTAATTTAAATCTGTTTACTATCTAGGTGCTTCCAGTGATTTTGACAATGCTACTAAAATTGCAAAGCTGATGGTGACTAGATTTGGAATGAGCGAGAAGGTAGTATCATCAATCATTAAATATTTTATATGGTACTAAGAAATGTTCTGTTCTGTAACTAAATGCCTATTTGACTGTCAGTGATCAGAGGCTAATAGTTTTGGCGAAAAAGAAAGTCAGCCTTATGACTGCCCTGCTGTAGAGAACTGAACTAGAAAACCTGTATATTTGACAGTTTAAAAATGAACTTGTAAGATCTTCACCTCCAAATTACCTTGAGAGTTACTAGTATCTGCAGAAAAAGTTTATAGTAAAACCAGACGTTTTGGAATTGAGGATAATCTTGGGTTTTAGGGGGGAATGACAACATTGAGTTTTCTAGACTTCTAAAGAAACTTCTTTAGTCATCTTTTTTACCCATCAAGTGTTAGTAGTCTGGGGATTTTGTTTTGTTTTTTACATAAGAAAATACTTAATTGAAATCTGTACTGTGACCTGTTGAAATGGACCTCTGCAGTGACTACATAGTTGATGAATAGGCTTCTTGTTTTGCTTCTGTTGCAAGCACTTCAGCAAACATTTGATTAATGATTTTATTTGTTTGCACATAGAAGCAATAGGTGATAGCTTGTAGTGTTTTGTGTGTATTACTGCAACAGTGGCAAGATAAAGGTATTTTTGTTGTTGTTGTTCAGCTTGGTGTTATGACCTATACTGATACGGGGAAAGTTAGCCCTGAAACGCAGTCTGCAATTGAACAGGAAGTAAGAACGCTTTTACGGGTAAGATTCTCTCCCCCTCTGCTCCGGTACATTTATTCTGAGATGAGTTGAGCATCAGCTTACTTGATTATTCAGTTTGGTAATGTATACTGGTGAAAATACACAGGTGGATGTGTAGTTGCATTTGTATATACAAAGCTGCAACTTTGAATCTCTGCATATCAAAACTGTTTGGTGATTGTCATGCACAAGTAGGGAGAAACAAGTTGTGGTGAGTTTGGGTTCTTTCATACACTCTTTAACACTACTTATTACATTTGGTCAGGATTTGTATTTTGCCTGTTCCAGGAAAAAAAAGTATAGCTATAAATTGTTTTAGGAGAGGTGTGAATGTTTTTGTGTTACTCCGACATTTCATAACTTCCAGCTAAATAATTTTTTTAGAATCACAGGAATGACCTTATCAGATCAGAGAGTTGCCTTTTCTGGTACCCTGTTCCTCACAGTGATCAGTAACAGATACTTAGTGAAATTTGTAATGTTTGATAATCACAGAACTTCCAGATCACTGTTGTAGTGATCTGAATTAGTTTGGTTCAGACAGGAGAATTATTTAAATGATTCATACTTAAATGATTCATGCTTTTGCTGTAGCTGTTTTTGAACTGACTTGTTCATGTAAGAACTATCTATGTAGAACTAAAAGTTGAAGCTGGTAATGCTGGCAATGTGCATTTGCTTGCAGCAACTGGTAGCTTGTTTTGGGTAGCTTTCAGCTTTCTAAAAGTACATAATACTTTGAGAGTTATATAAGCTTTTGAAACACTTTGGTCTTTCAGGAACATTTCTTGAGTGCTGTAGCATTGCTCATAATGTAAATTCAAATCTATTTAATTTAATTTAATCAGCAACTTTTCAAATCTAGTAAGTATTTTTGAAATGATATATAAAAATAGAATCAGAGAATAGTTTGGGTTGGAAGGGACCTTTAAAGGCCATCCAGTCCACTTCCCCTGCAAGGAGCAGGGACACCCCCAACCAGATCAGGTTGCTCAGAGCCCCATCCAGCCTGGCCTTGAATGTTTCCAGAGATGGGGCATCCACCACCTCTCCGGGCAACCTGTGCCAGTGTTCCACCACCCTCATTGTAAATAATTTCTTCCTTAAGAAATAGAAATACTTAATAAGCCTTAAATATTAAAGTTTGTCTCAGTATTTTATTTTTAGTCCTACTTTTGCAAAATGCAAAGGTGGCATAACATTTTTGGAGACTTTTGATTAATTATGCCAGCTAAATTTTAAATTTTCATGAGGCTGGAGCTGTGCTAGCTATGAAATGTAAGGCACAACTTAAACTGTTTGCTTCAAACTGTACTTACCTGGAAAGAATTTTTAAAGTACAATATTGCTACTATTTTTGTTCTAAAGTCTTAAAATCTCCTTCCACTTTTTTTTTTTTTTTTTTTTAATATTAGGACTCTTATGAGCGAGCAAAGAACATCCTGAAGACTCATGCAAAAGAACACAAGAATTTAGCAGAAGCTTTGTTGAAATACGAGACTTTGGATGCCAAAGAAATCCAAATTGTTCTAGAGGGAAAAAAACTAGAAGTAAGATGATAACTTCTGGGATACAGTAACTGATAATTTGAAGAATGTACATCTAGCAATGCAGTAGTCTTATGCAGCATAGCCTTTTTTTCCTTCCTGATGTGTGTATGGCAGTAGTGACACTTTATTCTGTCTCCTGTGAGCTTCTATTACTCATCTATTTGTTGTGTCTCATCAGAATAAGACACAGAAAATAAAGCAAATTCCTCATCCTCTGCTCCCTATACTCTTCCCACAAGAAGTTAATCAGAAGGATAAATCTCAGGGTTGAATTCAGCATTTTGGTTCAGTCACATGTGTTGAAGCTGAGAAGAAAAACATGCAGATCCACTGGTGTGTTTTGGCATAGCTTCCTGGGTCATGCTGCTCCATGTGCGTTTGAAGTGATACCCCACAGCACGCGCTAAGGAATGTTTTATGAATAGTGACAGATTGGTTTGTAAAACAGTAGTATGTAGTCTAACTAATGCTCATACTCTGAGGTGAGAGATCACTTTTAAAGAAGACTTCTTTGGAAATGCAACAGAACATCTCTATGAATGAAGCGGCCACGCAGTGCATCTCTACTGAAGGGAGTTGTGGGAGCTCTGTGTTAGACAGAAGCATTAGTGACTGTGTTTTCAGTGCTCTTGGGGTTAAAATACACATATATATGGCTGGGAGAGAAATTTTAATGCAAAACCCACAGGCTAAACATGTCTAAACCTCTTTGGACCATGTTTTGGGCAGAACTGTGGCAGGGACAAGAGAAATAGCTGTGACCTCTGATGTGCTGCTGACAAGGTTTTTACAATTTGTATTACTGCAGTAGATGGAGAACAGCGCTTTGACAGTGGTTTTACACTGCTGGAGATTCTACAGAACTAGTTTCTACTAATACTATGTATGGGCGTTTGATAATCCAACAGGTAACTTCTTCAGAGGGCAATATTCCTCGCTAAAGGGTAGTTCAGAAAATGTTTGAAGCATGTGTCGTTTCAAATAACATTCCCAGTTCTGTTCTACAGTAGAAGTAGGGAAATAAACCCTTTTCTTTCAACCTCTACAGAAACCTCTGGAAATTCTAAGATAAAAAGAAAAACTTTTTGAAAACAAAAGCAGTTTCCAATCAAGTGGAAGTGATCGTTACCCAGTTACATGCCAGCATTCTTCTGATCTCATGGAACTGGTTTTTAGGAGTAACACAGTTTGATCATAATATTTCTGTGCAATTAATTGTAGACTTTTGGGACTATAAACTTCTATTGCAGAGAGGGCCTTTAATTAGCATATTAATATTGAAGGTTACCATACTTGGACATAAAAATAGTTGGGCTGGTGCCAATAAATGTGAATGGAAATTGGTAGCTACACTTAAAACTAGAAAGTAACTTAGTATTTTAGAATTTTCTGAGTGTAATGCTTGATTATAACCTAGGGGTTTTTTTTTAGTAAGAGCACATGCATTTCTTTTTCTTTCAAAACCAGGATAACTTTCTATTTGCCTATTGTTGTCAGCTTACTATAGTGACATCCCAGTGCAGTGTGGGAGAACATCCAAATGTTATAAAACAGTATACCAAATGTCTAGGCTGACTCGTTAACAGTTGTACATGTATTTTAGAAATATGCCAACAGAAATATACTGCATATTTGGCATAGGTTTTTGGAGTAATAAAGTTTAATTTTAATTATGCATACTCGTTTTCTTTTTATTCACTGTAAATTGTTATAAAATGTAATACCAAGTTCCCTACTATGTAAATTGAGGTGTATAAAACATTTAAACTTGTAAATAAATTTAAGAATTACGGCAAAATTGCACTCTCTCTAGATTTCTAGAGAATGTTCTCCCTAGAAATTCAGACATTTTTTCAATTGCTGCTTTAGCAGTGGGACTTGGATGGGAACTTTCACAGGTAGATAATGTGAATCTGCATTTAGAAACAAAAGCAAAAAAAAAATTCACTTTTGAAGTCTCTGATATCTATATTGAATTATCTGGTTTGGGGGGGTAAGTCCTTGAGGTCTACTGGCATATCTAGAGTTTACTGAAGAGTTTACTGGCATATCTAGATGGTTGTGTGCATGTGATACCTGTGGGGTTTCAGACTTCCCTGTTTAGGCACTGGGTTTGACCTCTGGTGTTCTTGGGTTCATCTAGGAGTGGAAATTCCTCCTTAAATAATTGTTGGTCAGAAGTAGGAGACCACAGAAGCAGCTTCAGCTATCAGTTGGATGGGGAGTACGACCCAAGTTCCCTTGAGGTACACAGCCTCATGCTGTTGAAAACAGGGCAGAGCCAGGGGGTTTGATGGCTTGTTTGCTTTTTAAATAGCCCTAAACTAGTTACAAGCGTGGTGGCACAGAAAACAAGAATTTCAGACTTGGGTATGATTGTGAATTCTCTGCATTCCCAAGGCTGACTTACACGAGAGTTCTGCCATGAAGCTTAATACAAAGAAAATGCAAACCTCCAGTGAAAGATGCAGCCTGCTCTTTCTGACTGCTTCCTGCTGTGTGATGACCCGAGTCAGCTGAAACGTCACAACAGTTTTCTGTATTTTGATCTCTTAACCTGGGTGTGAAAATAGAGCAGTCAGGCCATTGGTAGCTGTCTGCTCTCTTGATTTCCTTGGAAACCTTTCCTAGAAGCAAGTAGAGCTATTTTTGCTGCTAAAACACGGCCAAAGAACTGGGCGAGAGGTGAGAGTACTCACTTTAAGTAGACCACTTGCTCTCCTTCCCTCAGAAGTAGATTTCCATCCTCTTCCAAGAACGTGACTGCCGTTCCTTCTGTCTAGTGTTTATCAAGATGCCTTTGGTCTTGGCCAATGTGAGTGCGTAATCTGCTCCTTCGGAAGCTCCATCAGCCCAGAAATGGCTGTATCATTTTGTATAAAAGCACTAATGTGGACATTGTGAAACCTTTAATGGGAGAAGTGAGGACTCCGCTGCATGGGATTGGATTTTTTTTGTTTTCTTTTGTTTTGTTGTGTTTTTCTTAAATCTGGCTTTGTGGTTAGTGCCCTGTCCTGGAAATTTAATGCTGCTGGCTTTAATACTGAGATTCAGTGAGGTACTGTATGGGCTGTAGTAGCACTGGGTTTTGACTTTCACCTCAGGAGCAGATTTCTTCTAACATTGATACTACTTTTCAGTCTTTGACTGTTATTTCAAGAACTGCTTCTCCTTTTATGAACAAAACTTGCTTTTCAACTCTGGAGTGTTGCACGACCTGTAACTTTTTTTAATATGGATTTACTCATTATTACAGAGCTGCTTTCACAGTAGAATATTCAGCTGCCTTAGTGATGAAACACCAGACCCAGATTTGGTTTGAGTATCTTTCCAAGTAGGAAGGTTCCACAGAAAAATGGGAATGAGAACAAAACATAATATTCTTTGGAGATAGAAAATTGTAGGCAAGTTCAGGATACCATTTGCAAGGAATTTCACGTAAGAATTCTCAGGCTGTTGTAGGCAGAGGAGTGGGTGGTAGGGTGACTGGTGGTTTTGTTGGTTTTGTTTTAATCTCCACAAAGCAAAAAAGCCTGCTCTAGGACCTAGAGATAAGAAAGATGGAAAGATGCATCAGCTAAAGTGCACTTCTGTTTTTATGCACATTCAGTTCTCCTCCAAAAAACAGCTTTATGCTTGATATCATTTTGCTTTTATAAGGGATATATGAAGTGTCTTAATAATGACTGAGCTGTTATTCTTCAGAGCATGTCTCTAAAGGTTTCACTTTCAGCCATCACTGTAGTAGCTGAACAACTAACATAAAGTAGTATTCACATATTCTTAGGAAAGTTATGGTAAACTCCATGTGGTCTCTAGCACTTTTTTTTTTTTTCCCCAATTTGAGAGGGCATGCACAGAATCTTTTTTTTTTTTAAGTTTTAGGGTTTGATTTTAATTTTCTTTTTTTTGTGATAACTTGTTTAACACCTTTTGGACAGAAAGTTGCCAGTGTTGTTTGATAAATGCTTTTGTTGCATTCCAGATTCAGCCAATGTTGAGTAACTGGTTGCAGTGTTTCTTCTTGGTTATCAGTGATTTATCTTGAGCTTTGTTATGTAGCTTTCATAGAGACTCTAAATGGAAATTAATTTAGGGCTGGTAGGCTGTGATTCACTACTCTGAAAAGTAGTATTAGTAGTTTCTGTTTGTCCTGGAAGCCAGTTACGAATTTTTGAGTGACTTCCAGCCTTTTGTCCCCATAAAGAGAGACATCATGAAGGGCATAAAAGGATTCTGCCCTGTCTACCACCTCTCATGCAACCAGTCAGATATCCACACAGAGCAGCAGACCCTGGCTTTGTCACGCTTGCTGCATCGCTCAGAAGAAACACTCCACGCTGCAGATTTGACCTGAGTGGTTTAATAACTCCTAGACCATTTTTTCCAAAATTAGAAACATCAGTTACCATCGTTCATTTCGTTTCCAGCAGGCAGCTCCTTAAACTGGCAACAAATTATGAATTGACTTTTCATCCCGTGTCCTGTCCCTATGGGTTAAAAGACCATCTCGCATATTCTTATTCAGTGAAAGCTCCTCTGCGCGTCACAGGATGGATTGTCACCGATGAACACAACAATTTCTGGGTTTATAGTTTTAGGACTAATGGCTTAAGCTTGAGTTGCTTTTTCACTTTGTCCTGAATCGGGGTGTGATTCTCTCTAGTGAATCCTTGCCCTGTCATGCCATGGCACAGCATCTTCCATGGTGGTTACCCAGGAGGTCCACACAAGTGGCTGCAGCCAACAGAAGCTACACACAATCTTCTTAAAGCTACATGATGTTTATCTTAGCGAGAATACGGGACGGCAAGAAAAGAAGGATTTGAATAGAAAATGTGAGTCATTTTGTCTTCCCTGAGGGTTTCTTTGCTGCATTAGAAGGCTAAGCAGACTTCATCTCCTGAAGGCTTATGAATCATTGCAGTCTGAGGCAGTTCTGACCTCTTGTAATCGTGCTGTAAAACCTCCAGGTTTGAGCCTCTTAGGGGAAAATTGTCTTCAGGCTCAGCGCTGAGTTACAGCATCAAGGTAAATGGGCAGGAAATGCAAACCAGTGGGAGTTTTCTGCTCGCCCGTGGACACTGCCTGACAAACCTGTCATGTAGTCCATTAAGCTGATGCAGTGATCAGTGTTTATAATATTTTTAATACAGCAAGTCACAAAAAAAGGTTAAACAACATTAAAGTGCTCGGCAGACACCCACAAAAATGAGAAATACAAATCCATTTGTGCGTTTTCATTTCTTCTTCTGTTATTTTTCTTGTCTGTCTTTTCTGAAGCCTTTGCTTCCCTGTTTTATTGTCCTGTACTTTTCTGTCCGTCATTTTCTTAATTTCTTATATTCCCTGAAAGTCACTGCATTTTAATCTCCATACAATAAATACAGAATATGTTACATTTAACTTAGTCACAGACAATCTTCATGATTTCTAAAACTAAGCTCTAGCATTTTAGATTTGGAATCGTGGGGTGATCTGCCCAAGTTGCCAAAAAAGGTTAGAAACACCGGAATGAAAACAAGACCGTGAAAAGTCCCAAACAGAATAACAAGAAACATGATCTTGAAAAATGTCCTGAAGATGTAGGTTTTTGCTGCAGCCAGGACAACTACTCCTAATATAGTAGAAACTGCACCCTGTAACACTGGGTAACCTAGCAGGGACAGAGCTTCGACTGCCCTTTTATTGGCTGATGACTCTCTACTTGTAACAAAGGCATAGGAAATATGAGCAGAAAAATCTACTGAAAACCCTATACAAATGACCAGGTTGATCATGGATATGGAATCTAGATTGACGTTCCAAAATGTCATGAAACCAGCAACGCCAACTATAACAGAGGCTATAGCAAAAGTCACCCACAGGCAACACAACGGGTTGGGAATAAGCAAGAGGGAGACAACGAGCATTGCCCCGGCAGCGACGACAACATTTTGAACGGTGTTCTGCACTATTACCAGGTATTGATCGTAGTAGATGAACGCTGGGTGGTACACCATTAATGGAATACTGCACTGCTTGGCTGTCTCTCTTAACTCATTGAGAAGATTCTTCTCATCAATGGCTGAGGTCACGTTCACTGTCTGGATGAAGAAACGTGAAGCTTCTATTTTATCCTGAGTCTTGTTAATGTCCCACTCAAAACTGGGAACAATTTGGAACAGTGTAGGTAAGTTATTAATGAAAAGAGTCTTATTGCCTATATTTATCAAACCGTTGTTTGCAAGTTTTGTGTATACTCTCAGCCATGACTCTGAGAGGTTCTTATCTACATAGGAAATGTCCTCTAAATTCTGCATGCAGTTCTCAATGTCAAGACGAACAGTCTCATTCCCGTAATCTACACTTTCAGTAATGACAACCATGACCCTGGGACCATATGCTGAGAAGTATTTCTCGCTGTCATCGTAGTATGGAATAACGTAAGAGTCATCACTCGCCAGATTTCGAAGATCAATGCCTTCCCTGATCTGAGTACATCCATAAATGCTGCCACCCAGATATGCTCCATACAGCAACACCACAAATAGCTTGATCCACTTATTTGTGACAAAAGGACCATAATACTTTTTAAAGAATACACTCATTGGATGTATACTTTCTGGCTGTTTGGTTTCTAGCTGACACAACCCCCTAGAACAGTTGCCTATACAGCAAGCATTGTACAAGCAGGACCTCTCAGCCTGATCTTTACCTACTCCCACAGGCATACAAGTTAGCCAGTGGCGGTTTCCTTGCTCCCTTTTATGATTTAATACCATAATTGCCCCAAAGAAGGTCATGGTATATATATAGCAGAAGACAAAAGCAGTGCCTGTATAGAGGCAGAATGATCTCACAGATGGAAAAGCAGTCCAGGTGCCAATGAAGAAGGCCAAAACATCTGTGAGAGTGGTGATGGTCACAGAAAGCGCTGCTTCTCCGTAAGTCTCAGCCAGCAGACATTTAATACCAGATTTCTCTTTTTTTCTTGAACTTTGTTCCCAGGAAGCGATCATGATGAACATGTCATCAACACCAACGCCTGCAAGAGGAGAAAAAGTTAACGCCGCGTTGCAAATGGCAGCTTCCACTAACACCCAACAAAAGTACAAAATTAATCACATTTAAGTCTGCACAGAATTTTGAAAAAGAAAGTTAAGCTATTAACATTGCTTTAGTGCTGATTCAAGTTAAACAGACAGAGGAAAACAGAACCTTTGTGTGTGGCTAAATTTATTACATTTCAGAAACTCCTCGTGACCTAATGGGTTGCTGATCCCTCACCCTTCTCTGCTGAAGGACTGTGTACATCTAGACCATCTCTGACAAGCGTGTTGTATCTGCTGTCCAGGTGTCCAGCGATGGAGATTACATAGATTTAAATACATTGCTTATTCTGAAGCTCAACTATCCTTATCGTTAGAAGTGACGCCCACTATCTCTGTGGACGAGATTCCTTCATCACTGCAACAAATTAGACTGATAATTTCTTGCTCTGCCTTCAGCAGACAGGGAGAACAGTGGTCCTGGTTCTCCAGTGGTTTGCTTTTTTATGCTCTTTGCTCTCCCCTTATCTTCTCTCCAGTTTATCTTTGAGCATTTATTAATGATTTATTATTCATTTATCTTCACATTTTTACTTTTGCACCCACATCTATTACACACCAGAGTCCTGGGAGACCCTGCCAGGAAGACTGGGTCCTGGGCTAGAGTTTTTGCTAAAACACAGGAGTAAGCGATCCAAAGTTTGAACCTGAAGAGCCAATGTGCTTCTCTCAGCTCTGCTAATTCTTGAGATTTTCATCACAGACCTTTCAGTATTTTGCCAATGTTATTGTATTGAGGGCTCTTCAATTCCCTGAAAATTAATCACACAAAAAGGGGAAGCTAGACTATGTGAACAGAGAAGCAAGCATAAATGATACAGCTAAGCATAAAAGAATAGATGAAATCACTATCTGCTGCCTGAACAGGCAATTGCCAGTAGACATGCAAAGATGAATTAATCAGCATGTCAAAAGATAAACTGGACGGCAGCGAGCCAGGCTGCTTCCGGAATGCAAGCAGGCTTCAAAGCAATTATCTAATGTACTGATAATTTGTTTGCTTTAATGCAAGGACGATAAAAGTCTGCATGTTATTTATAAAGATCTGAAGAGACTGGCCTAAGGCCTTTTCCAGGTATACAGAAGGGTCTTTCTGAAATGTAGCGTCTCTGCAATTAATGAGCAAACAAAAGCAAATGCAAAATGCACTTGAATTACGTGGGAAACAAAGAAAAGATGCATGCCCTAAGGAGCATTAGACATCTAGTATGACACAGAGCCTCTACCAGCCCGGGAGTTCCATGTGCTTTCCTCAGCATGAGACCAAGACCAAGAAAACATCCCATGAATTTATCATATAGGAAACCAGGTAAGGATTTAAAAAGCAGTAATTTATTTGCAGCAACATTATCGAATGGTAACTAAACAGAAAGTCCAGCACCGGCTGTCAAGCAGTCTGTGTAACTACGATGCAACGACACTAACTTCCTTGTGTTTTTGGGGAGCTGGCTAGAAAAATGGTGCATCACTTCAGTCATATAGATAAATGAGACTTTACTACAATAGCCATATTGCAGAGGAAATTTCACATCTTATCAAAATGAGATTAATTTCTTATTTGAAATGACAGTCAGTCCTGCTCATTGCTTAAGCCATATTCTGGCCCAATTTTATCTGATCAAAGACTACACTCTGAAAATGGGATACAAAACCTTACAGTAACTTACTTTCCATATTCACCTCATAGTACAGCTACTGGATTAAGTGAGTGCTAGCGTAGCACGAGCGGCACGCTGGACGCGTGTTCCACGGTGCTGCTGTTGAGCTACCCTGAGGCTGACTAACAGCAGAGAAGTAGGGAGCTCTCGCTGCACTGCAAAAACAGGTGGTCGAGAGGTGGATGGTTTGGGAAAGACCTCTGCACCTGCTTAAACTGCTGGCAACTTCAGCAGTGCCATAGAACAGTATTAACAAGCAACTGTGTCGGGGTAAACAAACTTACTCAGAGCTAATAATGTGTGTAATGTGTGTAAGTGCTTATAGTACACCCACGGAAAACAACAGGGGATGACACAGTGGAACGCGCTGACAGAACCCTGTTCAGCTCACCTCGAGCACTAGTTAAATAAACGATTAATTATCATGTCTAAATTACCAGGGATAAAACAATGCCAGAAGTGCGAACTGTACCACCCTCTCATTTCTAGTTTTCAGTAACAGTGGAACTAGAGCAGACATCTTTTTTTTTTTTTTTTTTTTTTTTTGA
>WHYT01016080.1:115415-200148 GCA_009806455.1 Tetrax tetrax
GTAGCACGAGCGGCACGCTGGACGCGTGTTCCACGGTGCTGCTGTTGAGCTACCCTGAGGCTGACTAACAGCAGAGAAGTAGGGAGCTCTCGCTGCACTGCAAAAACAGGTGGTCGAGAGGTGGATGGTTTGGGAAAGACCTCTGCACCTGCTTAAACTGCTGGCAACTTCAGCAGTGCCATAGAACAGTATTAACAAGCAACTGTGTCGGGGTAAACAAACTTACTCAGAGCTAATAATGTGTGTAATGTGTGTAAGTGCTTATAGTACACCCACGGAAAACAACGGGGTGACACAGTGGAACGTGCTGACAGAACCCTGTTCAGCTCACCTCGAGCACTAGTTAAATAAACGATTAAGTATCATGTCTAAATTACCAGGGATAAAACAATGCCAGAAGTGCGAACTGTACCACCCTCTCATTTCTAGTTTTCAGTAACAGTGGAACTAGAGCAGACATCTTTTTATTATTTTTTTTTTTGGAAAAGCTGCTCCTGTGTCAGAGCCCAGCTCCAGTCCCAGCGTGGGTACGCTGAGCAGAGCAGCTCACCCACCTCTAGCAGTTCAGAGGCTGCACCCCCAAGCGCCTCCTCCCCTCACTGCAGGACGGAATTGTGTGTGATCTGATGCTCCTATCATAAAGACCAACACCGTGAGGGTGTTTTAACTCTGCTTTAGCCTTTGCATTTGAATCCGACTCTCTTTTTCTACTTACCTAGAATAAGAAACGGTGCATTTGCTACAGTGACCACAAACGGCACTCCACAGAAGAGCATCAATCCAAAGCTGCTTAATACAGCTAAACCCGCAGAAACCACTCCACAGCATGCAAGCCAGACATTATTTCTTATGCAGCTCAGTCTGAAAATATTTGAAGGAATATCTCAGTTACATGTCAAATATTTCACCAAGGTGACTGGCATGACAAGTGCAGAGATACCAACAATACTCTGCCTGTAAAAAGGAACTCTTGATGAGAGCTGCTAGGAGAGCTCCCAGGTGTGAGCATTGGATAAAATTAATTTATACAGGAGATGCTAAATACATTATTACTGCTGTCCAGTTATATATATTAAAGATGTTGACCTGGTTTCAGCAGGGATGGAGTTAATTTTTCTCTCAGCAGCCAGTGTGTTTTGGATTTTGCATGTGAAGAATGTTGATAAGCACGCTGATGTTGTGAGTTGTTGCTAATGAGGCCAAGGACACTGCTTGGCTTTCCAGATCTTGCTAATGTGCAGGTGCAGGAAGCTGGGAGGGGTATAGCCAGAATAATTGACCCAAACTGGCCAAAAAGAGTATTCCGTCCCATAAATGTCATGCTCATTGTATAAGGGGGGGTTAAATGGGGGGTGGGGGGCATGGCTCCCTCTCGCTCCTTTGCCTGCTGCTTGGGATGGGCTGTATTGGTCACTGGGACATCAGGCCCTGAGAAACTGCATTATTAATTTGGTATCTTGTAGTATGCTTATATTCTGTTATTGTCATTTTCCTTTGCTATTCTAGTAAACTGTCTTCATCTCAAGGAGTTTTCCTTCCTTCCTAATTCTCTCTTCCATCCCACTGGGGATGAGGAGGGTGAGTGAAAAACTGTATTGTGACTTGGGCTAAACCACGACAGATGTGTACTGATCTTTGCATCACTAACGAGACAGCTGGCAAAATGAAGATACATAAGGTCTACCAGTGAGAGGCTAGATTTAGGGTGACCCAAAAAATTAATTTTTAGAAGCTCTTTTACACGGGTTCTTGGTGTAGTACAGAAGCATCTCCCAGGCAGTAAGTGCTGAGTAGAGAAGCTTTCTCAGCAGACAGATTGGCTACCAGCCATTTGCCAAGATGCCCCCACGCCCCCGAGGGCTGACTCAAGGATTCCCCATGAAACATTCCCAGTGGGAGACTTTGCAGCACGCTAAGGTGGCAGAGTTGCCTCTTGCCTGATTAGTTATATTTATCAGGCTGTACACCATTTCTGAACTTTGAGACAATCTTTCGCTTCCAAGGCAAGAGGTGTGTGTTGGTGGAACTGAGCCTGCGCTCAGTCTGTACTTACACATGACTGGACGTGAGACAGCTGATACCCAGAAATTGTACAGCCTAATGGGCATCATTCTTGATGTAAGTGCTAAAACAATAAGCCCACCCTCTGAATAGAACTTTATTTCTCAAGCACAGCACAGAAACCCTGCCATACGGTTGTTAAATGTACAATGGTTCACCTTTCACCAGCATGAAGAAAGGGCAGGCCAAGTTCTTTGTGGACAGCAGGCTCAGACTCTACTACCAAGCAGAATACCTAAAGCTGTACCCAGACTTGCAGTAACCTATGAAGCTAGTGCTCATTCATCTGTACCTTAACTGAGCAGGTGGCAGAAAAAAGGTGGAAACAGATCTAGATGTGGTATACTTTCTCCTCCCTGCCCTGCTTCCATCCTCTTTTTAACTGACCTTTACAAAGAATTAATATCTTGTGGGCAGGATGAGGATAGAAGCTATGAATGAAGCAAGAAAGTGGTAAAATAACCTTAGCAACAGCACCACTTATTCCTTCACTCCCCCCAGATGACAACTTTTCTACTTTACTTCTATCCATCTTTTTGGTGAATGTCTCCACTGGGTATGTCAAGTTGAGCTGGTGAGTTTTACTCGACAGAGGTGCATCTGCAGAATTCTGCTGCTGCCAGGCTGGCTAGATCATGCTTCTGCCCCCCCTCCCACAAAGGGTAAAGTAGAACCCTTTCACAATTAAAAGTGTTACTCTGGCACAGTGTTTTTCAGTGCCAAAGCTACTGCACCTCAGACCTCTTAAAAAGATAAAAAGTAGAGGGTTGTTTCAGTTGCTTCAATAGCTGCAAAACCATTAGGTGCAAAAAGGATTCTTCTGAGGTGGGGACTACAGAAATGACTGATGGCTTTCAGGGAACAGATGAACGGATACGAGCATTCAAGCTAGCACCTGAACTGAACCCTTGTTCTGGTATTCATCTGGTACTTATCCTGAATCCCATTTGAGCAGCTGGGAAACATGCACAAGTAGAAGAGAAACAGCAAATAAACACATTTTGCCTATTATTACATGAAGTTGCAGCTTCAAGAATGATTTCACTTTACAAGAGCAGAAACCACTTTAGGCAAGGTAAAGAAGAGCGGAGGTCAATTCTCTTTGATCCACAGCTTAGGAGACATTTTACCTTAAGCAAGAGACGATTGAAAAGGTTATTGTCAGGAAATATGTTACGGAGAAGAGCGGGATCACGCTCTTGGTATTTCCTTCAAACTCCCGTTGTCTGGACAGCGAAGTAAAGTAAGTCACCTGCCGTTAAAACAAGAAAAGAGAAAGATGAAGCATTTCTACCCTTTTTCTTCCTCTTCGTACAGGTGCGCAGGCTACGCTAACATCGTGTTGTCACTACAGCATCTCCACGGCCCTCACAACCCACCGTCTCCCTTCCTTTCTGGCGATGGGGCGGCAGGGGCATTCCGGGTCCCGGCGGCCCCCGCACGGCTGTAACCCACCTGAACGGAGGAGAAGTTCAACGCCTCCAGCTCCGCCGGGATGTCCCGCAGGAAACCCTCCAGCCACCGCCGGCTCTGCGCCGCCGCGGGGCCGTCCTCCCGCAGGTAATACACCAGCTTCAGGGCCCGCGCCGACAGCAGCCGCCCGTCGGCGCCCGTCCGCACGCCGCCCAGCGCGGCCCCCAGGAAGCCGCGGCTGACGGGGAAGGTGAGGTTCTCCAGGGCGGCCGCCGCCCCGTTGCCCAGCAGCGGCAGCAGCGGGTTGGGGCTGGCGCAGGAGCCGCCGCTGCGGGCGCAGAGCCGCTCGTAGCCGCGGGCGCGCACCGCCGCGTCCAGCCGCAGCAGGTCGCGCCGCGCCGCCGGGGCCAGGACCGAGCCCTCCCCCGCCGCCGCCACGGCGATGAGGGCGGCGTAGGCGCCCTCGGTGGGCAGCCGCGGGGCGGAGAAGCGCTCGGAGCCGTTGGCGGGGAAGTGCCGCCGCACGAAGTCGCGCTCGGCCTTGGCGGGGCCCTGGGTCGGTGTGAACTGCCCCTCGATGTCGTTCGCCTGCCGCCGCGGCAGGAAGAGGAAGCCGGCGCCCAGCCCGCTCGACAGCAGCAGCGGCACCAGCACGAAGGGCCAGGGACAGGTGGCCACGGCGCCGCCCAGCCCTTCGAAGAGCCGCCTCAGCGGCCGCTCCAGGCAGTCGGTGTCGCGGCAGGAGCAGCGCTCCGCGGGGCGACCCGGCTCCGCCATGGGCGAAGCGGGGGCGCGGGCTGCCGGCGGCAGCTCCCCCGTCGCGGACCTCTCGCTGGGCGGGAGGAGAGGAGCCCTCTGCCTAACGGGGCCGCGGAGCCCGAGAGCCGTTAGCAGCGGCACGCCCCAGGCCGACCCGGTGGGCCAACCGGCCGCGCCCTCCCTCGCTGTGACTCAGCGGAGCTTCCGCTGCTTCCCCGGGACGGGCAGGCGGGGGCAGCGGGCTCCCCCCACTGCCGCGCTGGGGCCCGGTTTCGGGGCTCCGACGGGGTCGGGGGGGGGGGGGGGGGGGGGTAATCGCACCGCCCCTCCCCGGCCCCCTTCGCCCTTTGGGGTTCTGGCCGCCTGCCCGGCGGGCCGTGGGGCTGGCGCAGCGCCGAGGAGCCCGGTCCTGCCGAGGGCTGGGTGCCGTTACTGCTGATCACGGCCTGGGGCTCGGGGGGCTGGCTGCCGGCCGGGCCCTGCCCTGCACGGTCCTGCCCTCTTCCTGGGCTCCATCCGCGAGACTTCGTCGTTTTTACTCATTTCCCGGAACCCGCAGCAGTCATTACTTTATCGCTAAGGATTGTTTGCCTGGGAGCAAAACAGAAAGTGGTGATGTACATCTTGCCGCATTTGCGCGCTCGGTAAAAAGGTTTGTAAAACAGGGGAGTGAGAGCTGAAGAAATAAAAGACTTGGAAACGAGGTTTAGTGATTGCAATAGGCAAGCCCCAAAAATCTCAGTGGTGTGACACGCCAGAGCTTTGTGCAGTAACAGTGACAGAAAGCATCTTTCCAAGTCCTGAAAACACCCTGCAACCTGGCGTTCCCGGCACTGGTACACGACAGTGATTTCAGTGCCCTCTGGCTGAGGAGAACTCTTAAGCTCGGATGTGACACTGCTGGAGAGCTGTCTAGCCAGTTACCTAATACGTCACAGACAGGCACTTCTTCTTGCCCTTCATTGAAAGAAGGAACTCTCTCTCCTGCCAGTACTTGCGAAGAAAAGTTGTAGGTATTTTTCCTCTCTCTTCTGCCACTTGCTTTCTGCGTGCAGGCATGAAACAGTCAGCCGGGCTCTGGGCAGCATTGCAGATCTCCCACTGTGCCCAGCATTTAGTGCAGGTTGGATCCTGGTGTTTCCCTTTTCCATGCGCAGGTGTTCTGAGGAAGGTACCTCAGTTCTGAATTCCTCTGTGAGAGGCACTTAGAAACTATTTAATGTAGCTCCTAACTTGTAGAAATCAAAGGTTTTTTTAATGAATCTGACTCCAAACTGCTCTCAGTTTCCTTGAATGGTTTTATATCATGTTAGAGTAAGAGCTCTTCACATAGAAGAAATCTCTCCTCAGAAAAAAAGGAGTAAGCTATTTGATGTCATGTAGACACTTGATGAATTCTGTGTCTGGGAATAAACTACAGAGACACAGCTATCCCCATAGGCAGACAAGAAGAAGACTTCTAGGATAACCTGGCAGTGGACCAGGTTGTGGATGATCCACTGACATTGCAGGAGACACGAGGAGACAAGTGTCCAGCTGAATGCTTTCACTGTAAAAAACAGCCATAAAGGATTACTGACTTTTTGAAGCTCAACAAGGCAGAAAATAAAAACTGATGACTTGTCATAACCAGTTTCTTTCTGGCTCCTCAGGAGCTGGAGACAAGCTCTGGCGATGATCAAGAGGTAGGAAATGGCCTGGTGGCAGGAGCTACCCGACCAGGGTGCCCAGGACGTTGGGCACAGGTAGGTGCCTGTAGGTTAACTCGATCTGAGACTCGGAGGTCTGACTTACAGTGTGGGAAGACAGCTCCGCAAACTCTCAGTTCAGAGTGGTCTTCAAGCAGGAGGTATGTGCCAGGCTTTTCTCCAAGAATTTGAATTATTGTCCTTGTTCCTCGGCCTATTAATGCACTTTATGTTAACTTCTGATAGGATACAATCTGAAATACTCCTTGGGGCAGGGAGGGAACTGGCCTACAGGACTTCCAGCAAGTCAAGCTTTCCTGTGTTTTTGGATGAAGGCACAACCTCTCTCCTGATGGTTATGCTGCATTTACCGAAAGTTTCAAAGTGAGGTTCCAGTGAATTACTGTTTGCAAATATTGCCACATAGGTAAATACTCACAGTACTGTATTTCTTTGTGTTTCACAGTGTGTTGTAGTTTAGTCCCTCTTTGGACCAAACTACGCCGTCTGTCTCTCACTCCCCCCACCCTCCAAGGGAACAGGAAGAGATAATATAAGAAAAAAAGGCTCAAAGGTTTGAGATAAGGACAGGGAGAGATCCTTGAAGTTACCATTAATGGGCAAAACAAACTCAACCTGGGGAAAAGTATTTGTTTATTATTAAAACCAAAGAAGGATAATGGGAAAGAGAACAAGATAACTTCCCCCTACCCCTTCCTCTTCCCAGACTTAATATTATCTCTACGTCCTTCCCCCCCAAGCGGCACAGGGGGGAAGAGGGAATGGGGGTTACGGTCAGTTCATCACTTGTCGTTTTCCACCACTCCTTCCTCCTCGGGGAAATAACTCCTCACGTTCCTCCCCTGCTCCATCGTGGGGTCCCTCCCAAAGGCTACAGTCCTTTATGAACTGCTCCTGCTTGGGTCATTTTTCCACGGCGTGCAGCCCCAGCGCGGGCCCTCCACGGGCCACAGCCTCCTTCAGGCATCCGCCTCTCCTGGAGTGGCATCCTCCATGGGCTGCAGGTGGATCTCTGCTCCTCCATGGGCCTCCATGGGCTGCAGGGGGACAGCCTGCTCCACCATGGGCTGCACCATGGGCTGCAGGGGAATCTTGGCCAGGAGCTGCATTACTGCTCCCCCTCCTTCTGCACTGACCTTGGCATCTGCAGCCGTTCTTCTCACAAAAAAATCTTCACAATTGGCAAGCAAATGCCTCTCAGGTTCTCTTCACATCTTCTCTCCACTTCTTGCAGCTGGGCTGGGCCGTATCAGGCCCAGACGGCTGCCCGGTGGGAGGCCAGAAGATGAGGGCTGCAAGGCCCACAAGGCTCACGCTTCCCCCTCTCTGCCCCCGCTTCTGCTTCTTCACTTTTTTTTTTATTTTCCCCTTCTTAATACAGTATCACAGAGGCATTATCACTGTCGCCAATTGGCTCGGCCCTGGCCAGGGGCAGATCCACCCTAGACCTGTCCAAATCCACTGGACAAAGGGGAAACTTCTAGCAGCTTCTTGCAGGAGCTGCCACCGCAGTCCCCCCTACTAAACAAAACCAACACAGGTGGCAAACTGAAAAAGGGCATTCAAACACAAAATGTTGCGGTCTCACCAGCCAGACAGATGTTGTTTCTCAATATCAAACCACTGTGCAAGAAAGTAGCAGATGCTAGAAACTGCATTTGCTCTCCCTGCCCTGCTGTCTCTTCAGCCCTGGAGCCATTGTGTCATTCGAGCCATGACTTAAGTTTTGTCTGCATCTGCAAGCCTTCCTAGCCTGTGCCAGAGGGAGATCTGGGCTGAATTAGATAATAAGAAAGCTAAGTGCCGGGTCTTCTTGGGTTACCACAACCCCATGCAACGCTACTGGCCTGGGGAAGAGTGGCTGGAAAGCTGCACAGCGAAAAAAGACCTGGGGGTGTTGGTCAACAGCTGACTGAACAAGAGCCAGCAGTGTGCCCAGGTGGCCAAGAACACCAACAGCATCCTGGCTTGTATCAGAAATCCTGCGGCCAGCAGGAGTAGGGAAGTGATTGTCCCCCTGTACTCGGCACTGGTGAGGACGCACCTCAAATACTGTGTGCAGTTTTGGGCCCCTCGGTACAAGAAAGACATTGAGGTGCTAGACTGTGTCCAAAGAACAGCAGTGGAGCTGGTGAAGGGTCTAGAGCACAAGTCTCATGAGGAGCGGCTGAGAGAACAGGGGTTGTTTAGCCTGGAGGAAAGGAGGCTGAAGGGAGACCCTATTGCTGTCTACAACTACCTGAAATGAGATTGTAGTGAGCTGGGTGTTGCTCTCTTCTCCCAAGTAACAAGTGATGCAAAATGACCTCAAGTTGTGCCAGAGAAGGTTTAGATTGGATGTTAGGAAAAATTTCTTCACTGAAAGGGAACAAGCTGCTCAGGGAACTGGTTGAGTCATTGTCCCTAAAGATATTTAAAAGATGGGCAGATGTGGGACTTAGGGACATGGTTTAGTGGTGGACTTGGGAGTGTTAGATCAATGGTTGGACTTGATGATCTTACAGGTCTTTTCCAACCTAAACCATTCTATGATTGTGTGAATTCTTCTTTCTCCGTGCTTCTTGCAGGGTACAAATGCCCTTTACCCTCTGGCTTCCGCTGGGCCGCTGTCTGCACCGGACTCAGCCCAGCCCGGCTGTGAGCAGTGAAGAGAGACGTGAAGAGAACCTGAGAGGCGTCTGCCTGAGCCCATTGTGAAGACTTTCTTGTGAGAGAAACTATTATAGAAAAATAGTTTTCTATAACAGTTTTTTTTTAAATAATAAATATAGTTTTTAATAAGAAATAAATAGTTTTGCCCTTAATGGTAACTTCAAGGATCTCTCCCTGTCCTTATCTCTTGGTCCTGAGCAGGGCTAAACTATGACAGTTATTTTGGCACCCAAGCTACGCAGTCTCTCATTCACTCCCTGCACCCTCTGAGGGAATAGAGGGAGATAATGTAATAAAAATGGCTTGAGGTTTGATAAGGACAGGGAGAGATCCTTGAAGTTACTGTTACGGGCAAAACAAACTCGACTTGGAGAAAACTATTTATTTATGATTAAAGCCAAAGTAGGATAATAAGAAAGAGAACACAAACAACTTCCTCCCACCCCTCCCTCATCCTGGGCTTAAGTTCATTTTCAGTTATCTCTATGTCCTTCCCCCCTCAAGCGGCACAGGAGGGAATAGGAAATGGGGGTTACGGTCAGTTCATCACTTGTTGTTTTCCATCACTCCTTCCTCCTCGGAGAAATATCTCCGCACATTCCTCCCTTGCTCCATCGTGGGGTCCCTCCCACGGGCCACAGTCCTTCGTGAAACTGCTCTGGTGTGGGTCCTTTTCCACGGCGTGCGGTCCCTCAGGAACAACTGCCCCAGTGCAGGCCCTCCACGGGCCACAGCCTCCTTTCAGGCATCCGCCTCTCCCTGGGGATCCTCCATGGGCTGCAGGTGGATCTCTGCTCCTCCGTGGGCCTCCATGGGCTGCAGGGGGACAGCCTGCTCCACCATGGGCTGCTCCTCGGGCTGCAGTGGTGTGCAGCGAGGAGCCACATTACTCCTCCCCCTCCTTCTTCACTGACCTTGGTGTCTGCAGCTGTTCCTCTCACAAGAAAGTCTTCACAACAGGCTGGCAGACGCCTCTCAGGTTCTCTTCACATCTCATCTCCACTTCTTGCAACTGGGCTGGGCCAAGTCGGACCCAGTTGGCCACCTGACGGGAGGCCAGAGGGTGAGACCTGCAAGGCCCACAAGGCTCACGCCTCCATGTCTCTGCCCCTGCTTCAGCTTCTTTACATCTTTCTTTTTTAAAAATTATTTTTCCTCTTCTTAAATACATTATCACAGAGGCATTATCAGGGAACAATCTGTCACCAATTGTCTCTGCCCTGGCCAGTGATGGATCTGCCCTAGACCCAGCCAATTTGGTGGCCTTCTATGACAGGGTGACAGCATTGGTGGACAAGAGACAAGCAACGGACATCATCCACATGGACTTGTGCAAAGCATTTGACACTGTCCCACATTACATCCTTTTCTCTAAACTGGAGAGGCATGGCTTGGATGGACGGACCACTCAATGGGTAAGGAACTGGCTGGATGGCTGCACTTAGGGGGCGGTGGTCAACGGCTCAGTGTCCAAGTGGAGACCCGTGACGAGTGGCGTTTCTCAGGGGTCTGTGTTGGGCCTGGCCCTACTTAACATCTTTGTCAGCGACATGGACAGTGGGATAGAGTGCACCGTCAGCAAGTTTGCCGACAACACCAAGCTGTGTGGTGCCGTTGACATGCTGGAAGGGAGGGATGCGATCCAGAGGGACCTCTGACAGTCTGGAGAGGTGGGCCCGGGCAAACCTCATGAAGTTCAACCAGGCCAAGTGCATGTGGGTCGTGACAATTCCAGGCACAAATATAGGCTGTGGAGAGAATGGATCGAGACCAGCCCTGAGGAGAGGGACTTGGGAGTGCTGGTGGATGAGAAGCTCAACATGAGCCGGCAATGCGCCCTTGAAGCCCAGAAGGCCAACAGCATCCTGGGCTGCATCAAGAAGAGTGTGGCCAGCAGGTCGAGGGAGGTGATTCTCCCCCTCTGCTCTGCCCTGGTGAGACCCCACCTGCAGTACTGTGTCCAGTTCTGGAGTCCCCAACATAAGAAGAACATGGACCAGTTGGAGAGGGTCCAGAGGAGGGCCACAAAGATGATCAGAGGGCTGGAGCACCTCTCCTATGAGGACAGGCTGAGAGAGTTGGGACTGTTCAGCCTGGAGAAGAGGAGGCTCCAGGGAGACCTGATCGTGATCTTCCAGTACCTCAAGGGGGCCTACAAGAAAGATGGGGAGAGGCTGTTCAGTAGAGCCTGCTGTGACAGGACGAGGGGTAATGGTTTTATAATAGAGGGAGGTAGATTTAGATTAGATATTAGGAAAAATTTTTTTACACTGAGGGTGGTAGAACACTGGAACAAGTTGTCCAGAGAGGTGGTGCCCCATCCGTGGAAACGTTCAAGGCCAGGCTGGATGAGGCTCTGAGCAACCTGATCTGGTTGGGGATGTCCCTGCTCCTTGCAGGGGGTTGGACTAGATGACCTTTGAAGTCCCTTCCAGCCGTAACCATTCTATGATTCTATGAATTCTACTGAACAAAGAGGAAACCTTGCAACTTCTTACAGAAGCTGCCACCATAGCCCCCCTCACTAAACAAAACCAACACAGCGCCTCAGCCTCCCTTTCCGTCTTAGAACGGAATCTGTCTCCTGCTCTAGCTGTGCCTCCTGTCTTTTTTGCTCACAAAACGCTGTGAGAATAATTACTTATTTTGAAGGGCAGGCTGTCCTCAGTAATGCAGAGACAGATATATTCTGGTCTGTCTCTGTATTTCTGTATCTTCCAAACATTTACTGAGATTGGAAGTGATTCAAATAATTTTGTACAGCCACAGAATAATTTGGGTTGGAAAGGCCCTCCTGCACTCATCTCATCCAGGCCTTCCTCAGAGAAGGGCTAGCATGGGTGTTAGGCCAGGTTGCTCAGGGCTTTGTCCATCTGGGTTTGGAGTACCTCCAAGGACGGGGACTCCAGAGCCTCTGAGCAACCCGTTCTAGTGTTCAACTACCTCCATCGTATTTTCCCCCTCATAATTGGCAAGGTTTCGGTAGCAGAGGTGCAGGCGTGTCCTCTGTGAGGAGAGGCCAGGGGCTGCTGTGAGCCAGTCACAGCTGGTTCCAGCTGGCCCCCACAGACCCACTATAGGGCATGACTGAGCCCATCCTCAGGGGACCTTGTGGCACCTCTGTGAAAACGTCTTAAAGTAAGGGTGATGAACACTAAGCAAAAGGAGAAACAAGGCTAGAGCAGGAGGGGACGCAGGAAAAAGAACCACGCTGGAGCAGGAGGATGAAAATGAAAAGACCATACCTGGGCAGGGGCTAGATCCTAGGGGCTGCCTGAGCAGGAGCTGAGGCAGGCAGCCTGAAAGGAGCTGCTGCCAGTGAAGGAACCACCATGCACACACTGGCCCCAGTCTCCCGTGCTGCCTGCTGCCTCACCAAAGCGGCTGAGCATAGCGTGTGGTGAGTGGACTGAAGAGCAAAAAGGACGAGGGGGGAAAGAGGTGTCTGGAGGGAAGCAGGGATGTTTTTCCTAAGGGTTGGTTGGTTGTTTTTGGTCTTTTTTGATACTGCAATCTGTAATTAATAGATTGTTAATTGGCAAATACATGACATTCATGGAAATTCTCTGAATAAGTAAACTTCCCTTGAAGTGCTGCCTACGCTCTTGCTAATTCAGACCACTATGTGGTTGCCATCGCCACCACAAGGATGTGTTGTTGACACATTTTCATACACTGCTGACTCATGTTTAGTGGTTTGGGTGGTGAGTATAGACTTAAAATAAAATTAATGAGTAAATCCTTATGAAATAAGGTGGAAGAGATGTCAACAAACACAGCACTCTACTTTCTCAGCTCCATGAGTATTTGTTTCCAAGCGTGCATTAATGAAAATCTGCTCTGTGGCATTTATCTTTCTTTATTATGGGTGTGTGTATCAGAGTAATATCTCCTTCTGTTGCTGATGCAAACATGGAATTGTATGAAGTTTGTTTGTGTGGATCTGTCTGTGCCTATATATTTTTATTGATATGTAGTTTTAAACTTTTTTTGGGAGCCAGAATGTTTACAGAAATGTCAGTACCGAGGTAACCTGCTTTACATACAATATAGCAGAAACCTGTAGAGAATATCAGCTTCTTGAATTTCTGTCAGCTTGGGACTGCATTCCATAAAATGCTGTCATGTCACACAGAGACTGTGTGTCTTTGCGAAAAGACCTCTTTGATCCCTGAGTAGTGACAGCCACATTAGATACTACTTCTCATAAATGAACCAGAGTGCATCCTGATACCACCTTGACCTTCCCCTGGTACCTTCATCTTTCTTCACCCTTTTCTTTTTCTTCACTGGTCACCTACTAGAACATTGTTCAGGAAAACCACTCCAGTTAGCAGTCTTCTCAGATTACTATTTGTAAGACAGAAATATAACCCTGGCCTTCTTCCTTTCCATTTCCCTTTCTTGGATAGGAATTATCCTCTAACTGAAAGAGTCCTTTTCCTTCCTTTTACAGGCCATTCTTCCACTGCTCATTACTTCCACTTGGAGTGGGAGTGTAGTGACCACCTGCATTGGTCAAACGGGCAACTCTCTGCAACACTCCACAGCCTTTGTTGACCACACCTCCCTAAACTGTAAAAGGCACTTCGACACTCATCTCCAGGGTAAGTAGATGCTTATACTGTCACCGTCTAGTGTGAGTGGGCAATTCTAGGTAAAGATGCTTTAATTTATGTGTGCTACATTTAGTATTTGAATCTGCAGCAGATTCCTCCCTCACAGTTCACATGCCTGTCTGCCATTTCCATAAAATCTGTTTAGGATAATAATTGCTTATAAAGGACTATTCTGACAGTAAAGCAAAACTTAGGCTTCCAAATTCTTCTGTCCCATTTTAAGATTGCAGGATTACAGAAATAAGTTTTTAGGAAGAGCCATACTGCCACATCCAGACAGTCGTGGTCAACAGTTCAATATCCAGATGGAGATCAGTGACAAGTGGTGTCCGTCAGGATTCCATACTGGGACCAGAACTGTTTAATATCTTCATCAACAACATAGTGGGATTGAGTGCACTGTCAGCAAATTAACAGATGACACCAAGCTGAGTGGTGCAGTTAACATGCCTGAGAGATAGAATGCCACCCAGAGGAGCCTGGACAAGCTCGAGAAGTGGGCCCATGTGAAACTCCTGAGGTTCAACAAGTCCAAGTGCAAGGTCCTGCACCTGGGTTGGGGCAACCCCCCAGTATCTATAAATGCTGGGGGATGAAGGGATTGAGAGCAGCTGTGCCAAGAAAGACTTGGAGGTACTGGTGGACCAGAATCAACATAAGCCAGCAATATGTACTTGCAGCCCACAAGGCAAATCATATCCTGGGCTGCATTAAAAGAAGCGTGGCCAGCAGGTTGAGGGAGGTGATTCTCCTGCTCTATTCTTCTCTCGTGAGATCTCACCTGGAGTACTGCGTCCAGCTCTGGAGCCCTCAACGATAAGAAGAATGTGGACCTGTTGGAGCGAGTCCAGAGGAGTGCCACAAAAATGGTCAGAGGGATGGAGCACCTCTCCTATGAAGAAAGGCTAAGACAGCTGGGGTTGTTCAGCCTGGAGAAGAGAAGGCTCCAAGAAGACTTTACTGCAGCCTTTCAATACTTAAAGGAGGCTTATAAGAAAGATGAGGACAAACTTTTTTAATAGGGCCTGTTGCAATAGGATGAGGTGTAATGGTTTTAAACTAAAAGAGGGTAGATTCGAATTCGATATAAGAAAGAAAATTTTTCCCAATGAAGGTGGTGAAACACTGGAACAGGTTACTTGGTAGGATGCCCTATCCCTGGCAACATTCAAGGCCAGGTTGGATGGGGCTATGAACAACCTGCTGTAGTTGAAGATGCCCCTGCTCCTTGCAAGAGGGTTGAACTAGATGGGCTTTAAAGGTTCCTTCCAATCCAAACCATCCTATGATTCCATTTCAAATCTCTTTGAGGTTGCATGCATTATTGTGATTGGGCTGAGTTAAAAAAATTAATAAGCAGAAAACCAACAAACCAACCCATTCTTCCTTATTGGGGAGGGCTGAATATTGATGTGGAACAGAACCTCAACAGGCAGACAGACCAAAGGAGTGATTAGTTTTGGCACAGCAGTATGTTATTGTTCCTCTTCCAAAGTCTCCTTGAACATCTGTAATTACGTGTCTTCTTTTCTCAGCTTAGTGATTCCCCTCTCAGAGAATTCTTGTCATGCAAGATACACAAGATAACATAACCCTGGTAGGGAGTGCCCTGCTGAGGGATAAGCAAGGTAATTCTCCCTTAGAGGAAAATTGGGTCAAGTATGCATATTCTGTCATCTTTATGCTTTCACTTGGAGCAACATCATGATACCTGTCTCTGAATGGGATCTTCTTCTGATTTTGGAGGTTCGAGTGGCTTCTTGGTATGAGTCCCTTTAGCTGGGTGGCTGTATAAGGAGAATGAAGAGGACACCAAGAGGGCTAGCACAAAGGAGCTTGGGTTTGCAACCTAGAGGCTAGGTTGTTAATTTGGGAGGTGGAAATGATTGATTCTCGTTTCCAATCAAGACTAAGAGTTTTATCTGAAAGAGTTACTGACTCAAATAGCAAAATAATTCAGGGCAGAAGGTACAAAACCTTCCTAATGATTTCCTGGTGCCTAAAGGAGCATTGTAGGACAGGCGAGTTGAACCTCAGTGTGGTGAACAATTTATTAGTTCTGGCTAATGGCTGACAATTAGTATCACCATCTCCAGTGCTAACCAGAACAAGGCTAAATGCATGTCATCAGTGCTGTGTTTTGAAATGACCCGCTCATGTTGGTTGCAATAGATGTGCTCTAGGCCTGCTAAACCAGATTGAATTCATAGGAGTGTCTTGTGTGTCTGTCTAGAACCTCATAGGCTTATCTAGAACATGTAGCTTACTTTTTCAGCCCACAGCACTTTTGGGTGTGAACTGCAACAACGGGAGCTCAGGGATCTTTTAAGTTGTAGATAAAGGAATCTTGTCAGTTCACTTCCTGAATTAGATAAATGCTAGGTGAGCAAGTTTGGGGTTTTTGTTTGTTTGTTTAAAACTAAATTTGTCTTTTAAGTGCCTAACATTAACTGAAATCCTGACGTAGCTCTTGAAATCTTTATTTGGATCCAGTCTGTGTGTCTTCCTGTTGACAATGGTAGATGAACACATGCTTTGTAAGATGTTTTAAATCTGAAAACAACAATAATCTTTGTTAGAGTTTCAGCATGGAGTATAGAAAATAAAAGGGTCATTGCATGCAGGTATCTACACCATGGAATGCATTTTTCAGGTAAGTCAAATTTGTTCTACTCTCATTACTAGTGTTTTGGAGTGACACTTAACTTTGTTGTTTTCACAGAACTCTGGTGACTAGCTGTAACTTTAGGTGTCCCTACTTGAGCAGGGGAGTTGAACCAGATGATCTCCAGAGGTCCCTTCCAACCTGAACCATTCTGTGATTCTTTGAAAACTCATGTTTCCCACATCTTTTGTTGACATGCCACTTAGTCACGCTTGCAGGGATGCAAGAAATCAGGGAGGCGAGCCCACAGGTGAGCAGAAGAGTCATGAATAATCTTTCTTTTGAGCTTTGTTCACCTGTTTGTTCCTTGTATTGGAGATAGTGTTGATAAGAATGATAAATAAACGCTGAAAGTGTACCCTGAACAGCAAAAGTCTGAGGTGGATCTTAGTTTACTTTGCTAGGAGTCTATAACATATAATACATTTTACAAATAATTTTATTAGTGAGAAGCTCTGTCTCTTAGTCTGCCCACTTCTGAGTCCCAGAGGTATCTCTACAGCGGAGTGTTTATCTACGTGTCAAGTTATATGTTCACTGACTGCTTTTTTAAACTGTAAATATGTGTGTATTTGGTGTATCTGAGATCCTGCAAGTGGATTATTTAATTCCTTTGATTTTAGTTATCTCTCTGTTGGCCATTTGCATTAGCCATTTGCACTTCGTGAGCTGGTGTGAGTTTGGGGTGTGTGTGTGCATGTCTTGTGTGTGAATGTATGTGAAGTTTCACAATATTGCTGCTTGCAAGACTGGCAAAGCAACCTGTACATTTGGCCAGTCTGAAATTCCCTTTGGCAATACATGTGTATATTTAAACAAAGTTATATGATTGTCTCACCACTTGCGTAAGACTCATGAATTGCCAGAAGATGCAACTTTTGTGAAAGCTTATTTGCTGTCTGTAATTCTGTAACAGCCTGCTAATCTGCAAAGGTGGATAGATGTTCTTAAGCTGAGGGCTGTTAACAGGTCTATAGGAACCAGGAAGAAAAACAGCTTTTCTTAAACAGTTTTGAGTTGATTGATCTGTTGGTTGAGGCCTCAGGCTCCAATTTGTTAACTGTTAAGTACAGAGCTTCAATTGTACTTATGTTATTACTGTTTTGGTTACAGGCTAGATTTAAATTTACACAATTTATTTTTGCATTAAAAATCTTAATTATTCAATAATTTAATGCTGGGGGAAAGTATAAATTATCTGCTTTTAAATATTAAAGAAAGACGGTGAGGCATGCAGCTGCGGCAATGGTAAGTTCTGTGACTGAGCCCAAGATCAAGGCGCACAGGGATCCCTTCCAACCCAAACCATTCTGTGATTCTGTGATTCTCGGAGCCAGGAAAACCTGAAGAAGAGCAGAGGGCCCCACCAGGAGACAGCGGCTCTCACGAGAGAGGCTGATGCGCCTTGGGCTTGAGCAAGTTCAGGAGATTTAAAAGGCCCTAGAGAGTGCTATTGACCAGGAATGCTGCGACCGGGGCGAGCAAACAGGGGTCGAAAGGGTGCAGCAGGGTGCCTGAGAAGGTCTGGGCGCCCTGCTCCTAGGCCCATAGTCCTGGGAAGTGCTATAGGTCTCTGTCATAGTGGTGGGCACTCACCTCAGAGTTAAAACCAGTGTTTCTAACAGTGAAAGCCCCCTGAAATATCTGATGCTTCCATCCAGATGGAACTGGTAAGGAAGGAGACTGCAGTACGGACTATAGGTTGCAATGAGTGCCCAGACTCTTCTCCTGGAGAAAAGGTAAATAACTGCAAAAGATGTGCAACGTTGATGATCTGTTGCATCAGGTGGTTGAGTTCCAGGAAACAGCTAAAAGGCTGCGCAGTATTAGAGGGGCTGAGATGGAGATAGGTAAGTGGTTTCAGAACCATACTCCTGTGGCAGACACCACAGAGAATGAAGCAGCTTGGATGCTGGTGACCCACAAAAGCAGGACTCTGCTTCAGTCCCCACCCTCCAGCATTACAACCAAAACCAGATATGAAGCTTTAACAGCTGTAGGCACCCACAAGCAAGGTCTGCAAGGAGAAACTGTACCAGCAGCACACAGTGGATACCGCAAAAAAGAAACAGTGAGCGCTTGTAGTGGGTGACTCTGTTAAGGGGCACTGAGGCACCCATCTGCCAGCCTGACAGGGAGTCACAAGAGGTATGCTGCATGCCAGGAGTTAAGGTCTGAGATGTTGCTGAGAGGGTGCTGCAACTTGTTAAGAGCACAGACTACTATTCATTGCTGCTCTTTCATGTGGGCACGAATGACACCGCAAGCCAGAACCTGGGCAGTATCAAGGAAGACTGCAAAGCCCTGAGTGCAAGCAAAAAGTATTGGTGCCCAAGTTATCTTTTCTTCCATTTTACCAGTTAGAGGAAATGCAGCCAGAAATAGACTTATAAGGCAAATCAACTTCTGGCTTCATGGCTGGTGCTGTTGTGAGGGTTTTGGCTTTTATAACAACAGGACATTCTTCGATGACTACAGCCTGTTAGGGAGGGATGTGATCCACCTGTGTAGAAGAAGTAAGGGAATCTTTTGCAGCATGTATGTATGTATTGTACGTATACCAGTTCATGCAGCTTGGGGAGCAAACAGAAGGAACTGGAGCTGTGTGCCCAGTCAGAAAGTTATGATAGCATAGGAATAACTGAAACATGGCGTATCAACTCACATGACTGGAGGATCGCAATGGATGACTATAGGCTGTTTTGTAAAGACAGGCAGGGTAGAAGAGGAGGGGTCGTTGTCCTCTATATTAAGACTTGGCTGCAGTGATCACTGTATTGTGGAGTTCGTGATCCTGCTGAGCATACTGAAGGTTAGTATCAAGACAAAGGCTTTAGATTTTAGAAAAGCAAACTTCAGCTTGCTCAGAGCTCATTTGGGAGGGATTCTGTGAGAAGCTTCCATGAAGGATAAAGGAGCTAGTGAGTGCTAGGAGTTTTTCAAGAACACTCTCGTGGAAGGACAAAAACAGTTCATCCCCTTTAAAGGTAAGGGAAGTAGCCAGAGAAAGAGATCTCCTTGGCTTAACTGTGAGCTTCTGAGTTTGCTTAAAACCAAAAGAGAAGTGCGCCAGAGATGGAAAAGCAAATGAGTACCCATAAGAACTACAAGGGGATTGCAGGGTGTGCAGAGATGCAGTTAGAAAAGCAAAAGTTCAGCTCAAATTGAAATTGGCTAGAGATGTCAAAAAATACAAGAAAGGACTCTTCAGGTATATAAACAACAAGCAGAAACAAAAGGAAAATACTGGCCTGCTGTATTTGTTGATGACTGTGTTGTTGATGACTAATGAAAAGGCAGAGATTCTCAACATTTTTGTCACTTCTGCCTTTACAAGCATTGTTGGGCCCCAAGCTTGGGAACAAAAATCCAGATTGATGCAAACACAGACCCACCATCACTGAATGTGAAGTTGGTATGTGAACTACTACAGGAGCTTGACCCCTACAAGTACATTATCCACCCGAGGGTGTTAAGAGATCTGGCTGATGTCATTGTGAGGTTGCTCTCCATGATCTCTGAGAAGTTGTGAAGACTGAGATGTCCCAGAAGACTGGAAGAAGGCTAATGTCACCACCATCTACAAGAAGGGCTTAAAAGAGGATCCAAGAAATTATAGGCCCATCACTGTTAAATTCTGTGCCTGGGAAGGTTATGAAATGAATCCTCCCGGGGGCTATCACAAGTCAAATGAAGCACATGACTGGGAGAAGCCAGCAGGGATCCACCAAGGGCAAATCATGCTTCACAGACCTGGTCACTTTCTATGACAAAGTAACCTGCTTGGTTGATGTGGGGTGAGTGGTGGACATCGTCTAGTTGCAT
Organism: Tetrax tetrax; assembly: GCA_009806455.1. Taxonomy (NCBI): domain Eukaryota; kingdom Metazoa; phylum Chordata; class Aves; order Otidiformes; family Otididae; genus Tetrax; species Tetrax tetrax. Next base: position 135,119 of record WHYT01016080.1, read on the forward strand.
TTCTCCAAGGCTTTCAATATAGTTTCCTACAGCCTCCTCCTAGAGAAATGGATGCTTTATGGTCTAGATAAGTGGTCGGTGTGGTGAGGGGGGAACTGGCTGACAGGCCGATCCAGAGGGTGGTGGTAAATGGCTCCTTTTCCAACTGGCAAACCCACCATGCATGGGGTCCCCCAGGGATCAATATTGGGCCCAATGCTGTTTAGCATCTTCACAGGTGATCTGGATGATGGGATCAGGTGTATCCTGATGAAGTTTGCCAATGATACCAAACTGAGTGGGGAAGTGGACACTTTGGAAGGGAGAGCCACCCTGTGGGAAGACCTGCCTAGGCTGGAAGAGTGGGCTAACAAGAACCTTGTGCAGTTCAACAAGGACAATTGTAAGGACTCGCACCTGGGAAGACATAATCCAGGAGTGCAGCACGGGCTGGGATCTGCCCGGCTGGGGAGCAACTCAGTGGAAAGGGAGCTGGGGGTCCTGGTGGACAACAAGCCCAATACGAGTGAACAGTGTGCTGCTGGGGCAAAGAAATCCAAGGGCATGCTGGGCTGCATCAACAGGGGCATCACCAGCAGAGACAAAGAAGCCGTTATCCCACTCTACTCAGAGCTTGCCAGGCCACACCTGGAATACTGTGTTCACTTTTGGTCCCCACTATGCAAAAAAGATGTGGACAGCCTGGAGAGGGTCCAGAGAAGTGCCACAAAGGTGATGAAAGGACTGGGAAGCCTGCCACGTGAGGAAAGGCTGAGAGAAGTGGGTTTGTTCAGCCTTGAGAAAAGAAAGCTTAGGGGAGACCTTGTCACCGTGTTCCAGTATTTAAAGGGCGGCTACAAAGAGGATGGAGACTCCCTTTTTACAAGGAGTCACCTGGAACAGTGGAGGAGTAATGACTACAGGTTACTCCTGTAGTCCAGGGAGATTCTGATTGGACACAAGAGGAAAACTTTTCACGATGAAAACAATCAGCCATTAGAATAATCTCCTCAGGAAAGAGGTGGATTCCCCAACGCCCAACACTTTTAAGATTCAGCTGGACAGGGTGCTGGGCCATCTTGTCTAGACTGTGCTTTTGCCAAGAAAGGTAGGACGAGATGATCCTTGAGGTCCCTTCCAAACAATCTGGTAATTCTATGATTCTACAGAAATGCTTGCATGTATTTACCATAAAGGCTACACATGGCTTTTCCCAATGCTTCAAGGCTAGTTTTACTTTTTTTTTTTTTTTTTTTTTTTTAAGTATATCTGTATATGCACAGTTATGTTCTATTTAAAAAAAAAAATAACAGAGTTTAGACACCTCAGTTTAAGCCTTGATACCATGTGCCATTACTCAATAGTAGAATTGTCAGGGAAACATTTTGAAATAGCTAAATGCAACATCATGAATCAGGAATCGAGAAAGTTGGAGATTTTGACAGGATGTGGTATTTCTTTCCGAGAAACTGTGATTCTGAAATGGAACCGGTAGTCTTGTTAGATAACCAGCTTATTTCAGATCTCCGATTAAATGTATGGTAAAAAGAATTAATGGCATCCCTGCATATATAAAAAAAGAATACTGAGTAGGTGTAGGGAAATTATTCTTCTATGGCATTTGTAAGTGAAAGTGGATTTATCTAACTTTAACCATCTAAATTGGTCTGATTTTCCCACTGTAGGCTTTTTGTCTGTTGTTTTTGAAGAAGAAAGCTAGATGGTTAGCATAGACTAGGTGCCTAACGTTTAGGTAGCTCAGGTTAAATGAGATGAATCCTATTCATGAGCTGACAATGTGTCCTTACAGCAAAGAAGGCCAATGGTGTTCTGGGCTGCATTTGACAAAGCATTGCCAACAGGTCGAGGGAGCTGATCCTTCCCCTCTACTCAGCACTGATGAGGCCGCACCTGGAGCGCTGTGTCCAGTTCTGGGCTTCCCAGCACAAGAGAGACATGGACGTACTGGAGAGAGTCTAGCAAAAGGCCATGAAGATGATTAAGGGACTGGAGCATCTCTTAAAGAGGGAGAAGCTGAGACAGCTGGGACTGTTCAACCTGGAGACGAGAAAGCTCAGGGAGGATCGTATCAATGCATATGCATACCTGAAGGGAGGTTATGGAGACTCCCTCATAAATATTAAAAAGCAGGCTAGACATGGTCCTGGGAAAGGAGCTCTAAGTGTTTCTACTTGACCAAGAGATTTGGACTAGAGGATCTCCAGGGGTCCTTTCCAACCTCAACCATTCTGTGATTCCTTTTGACAGTCTTGGAATAATATCTTCAATTTCAGTATCCTCAGTTCAGGGCAGAGGCTGATCCTTCTCTTTTAAGACTTTGGGAACATCAGATCTATAAAACAAAACATAAAAGTTTCTTAAGTTTTTTCCTGCTCAGTTTCTAGTGCTTCATATTCACGTTCCCTATGATTATCACTATTAATAGCAATATCATTTTCATATGGTTCAGGAAAGTATATATAATAGGACTGTTACTGTGACCTGGAGCAATAGAGTTCATTTGATGCACAAAACTTGGGTTAATTTAAGTGCCATTTTTGTTCTAGTATGACTATTTCTGTTAATATAACACAGCGACCTTCAGAGGTTCAGAGTCTATGCAATGCATATAGCTTCCAGATTCCACCTCTAGGAAATGAAGGTGAATCCTCTTGTGCTCACTCTGTCCTTTCCTTATCAATCACATTTTAGGAAAATTAGGCAAACATCTTCATACTATGATCCCATATCTTCTCTTCTACCTGTTGATCATCAGGAAAATAGTTGGGTTTGTCCATGTCCAAACTATCAGCAATGGCACCAGACTCTCTACAGTTAGACTGAAAGGTGCAGGGCCTGGAGACTTTATTGTTTCAGGCTCTCAGGAGGTTCATGCAGACAGCTTTGTACCATTTACAGTCATATAGAAGGGGTTTTTTTTTGCAATCATTGATGAGATCACTGTTAAAGTGGAAAAAAATAAAATCCAAGGCAACTAATTTAAAGGCCAGAAATGGTTCTTCCTCTTCCTTCTGTTCCTCATGACTAACCTCATAGTGCAGAGCATGGGAAACTAATGAAATAAACGAGAGGTTGTCACACACATTACTCTTTGTGGTGAGGCCCTTTTTCTCCCTATGGATGACTATAGCTTCTGGCATAGTCATCCCAGCTGTGCTTGGTATCATTATCAATGCTATAGCAATGACAACAACAGTCATGATAATAATAATAATGTACTGGAAAACTTCAGAGATGTAAAATGAAAAAGGCAAGTAGTACTCCCACATTCAATGATACATAAATATCCATTAATTATCATTATGTACAAAGCCATTTTTTTGAGATTTAACTTATTAAAAAATCGTTTGCCCAAGAGCCATGCCTTTTCTTATTAGGTTTTCACAACAACGCAGAACGAGATATTTGTGTTGCTACTGCCTAACTAGTCAGAGCACTGCTTCACTGCAGAAACAACTTCCAGTGATTTGCATAGTAGTCCCTCTAGCAGGGGAAAGCAGGGAACCCATAAGTACTTTTGTCCTAATATCCACTTGGAACTAAAAACCTTTCAAAATACTTTCTTTTTAGCTTTTTCTCTGTGTTGTTTCTGAAATAAATCCAGTCCACAGGAATTTCACTCATGCATATTTTCCCAGCAGAAACCAGGAAAAACTTGATTGGAATAATGAGTAATAGGCAAATCAATAGCTATTTTCCTATATCTGAATCTCGGCAGGATGTAATTTTTGGTTTGAAAATCTGGAGAGATACATATTTTACTTTTCCTTTTGGAACTATCGGACATTGATTTGGTTAGAACAAACCAAAGGTTTGGTTCAGAGGTGGGCACTATAATGACAAAGCAAAGTAGTGCCTCCCATATGACACATTTTGAACTTTTCACTTTTAAATTTAGATTAAATGCGTAATAATGTGATGCCGAAGCAATTTGGTTATAAATAGGCCACGTACGTAACAAATAGAAGACCCCGCTATTGCTACATGTGCTTCCATACTTAGTTTGTATTTCTGTTACTGGCATTGCTCAGAAGGATTGAGCAATCATTGCTTTACTTTGAGTTTATGAATATATTCCAGCTGTAATGAAACTAGTGCAAATCATCAACACTAGTGCAAGGCAACACACTGGTAACTGCAAACCAGCCTTAGGTTTTGAACCAACGACATTAACAGCACTTTCTTTGTTTGTACTGCACTAGTGTTCATATTGTTCATATTATGTTTAAGTCACTGGTGTTCAGATTGCATTGAAATTAATGGCCACACTTGTACAGGATTAATTTCAATATTCTTTCCAACACCTTGAAATATGGCTTAGCATTTATTGTTTTCAGATGTTAATTGTGAAAATATTATGGAGGTTCCACTAGGAACCTGATGAACCCACATTCTGCTAAGCCAGGGGATGTTAATGGTACCAGCACTGACAAGAGTGTTCTTTAGACACGGGTAAAATACAGGGATTCTCAAATTGGCTTCAGACTAGCCATCTTGTGCATCAACCTAGTAATGACAGCAGGGAAGTGAGTTAATTTCAGTAAAGAAATAATTACATAACTCCCAATAACCTCAGAATTCAGAAAAGTGACTAAGATTTTCAGCTGTGAAATGGAGAGCAGAATTTGAGCTTTTCAGAGCAGGTTACAAAGCTATTCAGTGGCAGTATAAATTATTTCCTCTCAGCACAGTGGTTTTTGCTGTCTTTTTAGAAAGAATTGGGTGCCATGACCAGGGAAAATGTTAACCATATATGAACTCTCCTGGCTTATCCAACACTGTGTTTCCATTACAAAGTTAGAAGAGGAGAAAGATGAGTTTGAGTGGTTGGGGTGAAATTAGATGAGGGAGAGTTAAAAAGGCATCTAGCAGAGACAATCCCCAACATAAGAAGGACGTGGACCCGTTGGAGAGGGTCCAGAGGAGGGCCATGAAGATGATCAAAGGGCTGGAGCACCTTTCCTATGAGGACAGGCTGAGAGAGTTGGGGCTGTTCAGCCTGGAGAAGAGGAGGCTCCGGGGAGACCTGATCGTGATCTTCCAGTACCTCAAGGGGGCCTACAGGAAAGATGGGGAGAGGCTGTTCAGTAGGGCCTGTTGCAACAGGACGAGGGGTAATGGTTTTAAAATAGAGGGAGGTAGATTTAGATTAGATATTAGGAAAAAAATGTTTACACTGAGGGTGGTAGAACACTGTCCCAGGTTGCCCAGAGAGGTGGTGGATGCCCCATCCATGGAAACGTTCAGGCTCGATGAGGCTCTGAGCAACCTGATCTGGTTGGGGATGTCCCTGCTCCTTGCAGGGGTTTGGACTAGATGCCCTTTGAAGGTCCCTTCCAGCCCTAACCATTCTATGATTCTATGAATTCTATACTGGATTTGATCCCTTCAGAGGTTACTTCTGGATATTCTACTGTATGTTTGGCTTTTAAAAAGATGGCAATTTTTAGAAAGAAAGCTCAATATTGCTTTTAGTGTCCTAGTGGACTCAGAAATATTTTGGGACTATTTGTCTTTTGATAAGGCTTTTTGTGCTTACATGTTTACACACTCCTGCTTGGTAAAATAATGCAGCTGTGGAATCAAACATGAAACTCAGGTTTTATAGAGAATTTATAGAGTTTATAGAGAATTTGTGCTTAGTTTTCAGAAATGGTGCCTCCAACAAATAGATAGGGTTTTAAACAGTAGTTCAGATTTGTTGATATTAAGAGCAAACCAAACTGAGGTGTTATTTTAAAGACAGTAATTTAAATCATATTCTTAAGATCATAAAATGTTTATGGGCTATTTCATGGCAAGGTATCTCCAATTTATTGTTTTGCTAACTGTAAGCAGTTAGATAAGAGAGATTTTACTCTTGTCTTGGTGTAAACCCTGATTGCATCAAGAATTTACTACTTCAGGGAAACAGTTCTGAACTTTAGTCAGAGTGACTAATCACATGACTCATCTGCTTTTTTCTCCTTTGAAAGGCGTTAACATTTTCATCACATTTTAGCATGTCAATTTGAATTCAAAACCACACAGAATGCTATATAAATGACTCCCAAAGACTCAGCCTATTAGTGCATCCTGCTGGGGTGAGATAAGGTAAGAGTTACATATAGCTCACTGGAAACTCTATAGATGCCAAAGATATGTTTTATGTTATAATAAGAAGGTTCTTATTTTTTGATTTTATGACATTTAAGTGCTAACTTAGGAACAATGCTTAAAAGTACCTTTGTGATAAGAGTATCTCTGTTGGGCTTTGCAGCTTTAGGTTAGCAATGGAGTTAAAATATGAGATAGAAAAACCATAGAAATCATAGGCAATTCTGAAAGAACAAAAAAAAAAACCCAATTTTTATAGCATTTTAGAATTTGTACTATTGGTAAAATAGAATTTCCTCATAGAAAGATAGATTTTGGTCTCATTTTTGGAAGATGGCCTTTTAACTTTCTCTGTCTTAGTTAACAGAACCATGAAGTAATTTTTTCAAAGTGTTCATCTGAGTGGTCATTTTTAATTTCACATTTCAAAGCAAACCTTCAAGAAATCGTAACTATGAATGATGTCTGGGGCTGTAAAATAGCTTTATCTCTGCTTTACTGCCACCAGTCAATAAGTGAGAAGGGCTCTTTGGGACCTATAATGGCATCACTGAGATAAGAATCCATCACCACTGCCAGGATTCCCCAAAAATCCTTTTCAACAAGAATCTTCTCTTTTTGAGTTGAAGCAAGTCCAGTAAGCCTGAAGCGTTCTGAAGTGGGCATCCTAGTGAGTTCTAATTCATTGAATTGAACTGATTTTTATCTTACAAGTTCCCTTCCCAGAATTAATGAAAAAATCAGCTTTGAATTCTATACTGAAGTATTTGATTTCATCCCAAACAATTTTTTTTCCTTGCCATTTGATTTGTTGAAAAAATCATGTTTTATTTTGATTTACTACAGAACAAAAAGTTTTCTCTGTGAAGCTGCAAATGAGCAGAAAGACCAGTTATTTGTATGGCTGTAGTGGGGCTACCTGGAGACTGCACATAGTCAGGAAGACGGGGATCTTGTAGCTTTTGGTGGCTTTGAGTGTGGTCTGTGGGGGTTAACCTCTAACTGCAGAGCAAGCTGGTTTAGACAAAAGCTAAGCAGCCTTGGGATCCCAAGCTCTGAGTAAGTTTTTTCTTTCCCAGACACTTTTCCAGGTTGTGGAAGACGCATTTTTTGTTCCTTCATCTACTTGATTGTCTGTTGCCTGTTTAGGTGGTCTGATTTTAACTGATAATTTGCAGAGTCTGTTTTGGGAGATCTGCTTTATGAATAGGATAGAGATGATAGAGCTGAAAGTGTGCCTTGGTCAATGCACAATTCACTTCTGTACGCAAGAAGTGAAGCAGAACTGATCTAGGGAGGAGCTCAAGACCTGATCAACTGGTGGCAGGAGTAGCAGAGGTTAACAGTAAAAAGCAAGTGTCAATGAATGAGGGAGTTTGGGGAATTAGTCAGGGATTTTCCTCTAAACATAGAGACAACAAGAAAAATACCACGTAGCTCTGGTCACCTGTGGGGACTGTCATTTCTCATCACAACCAAAAATAGATCACTCAAGATTAATCAAGCTTTGAACAACTATGTGTGTTTGTGGGAAGTTCACCTTTTAACCTATTATTTATTGAATGATAAATGCGTAATTGTTTGAGCTGGCTGACATTTATACCTGTATTGTGCTGCCCAGGAGATGAAGATGGAGACTGGAGATGAAATTGCTATTGTAGGAATAGGATGCAACTTTCCTGGAGGTAAGTTTCGGGTAAAAGCAAAGCAGGTTGCTGAGTGAGCATTGAAAGCACAGTTACTAATTAATATTGAAGTGGAGGAAAACAACGCCTTCCTCCCTTACTTCTGTAGAATTCATTGCTTTGCTATTTGTAGGATCTTTTTAAAAGGTCATGCTGTGGTGGAAACTAATTTGTTTAAATGTATCCGCTGACAGACAGACCTGCAGTGCTGGCTGTGTGCAGGGCATTGAGCTGCATACATGAAACTCATACAAATGAACTGGATGGTTCTGGGATGATTTGAGCTTTCTGCACGTGCACTGGACAAATCACAGAATCACAGAATTATCAAGATTGGAAAAGACCTAAAAGATCATCCAGTCCAACCATCACCAATACTTCTCAGCTAAATCATATCCCTCAACACAACATCCAAACGTTTCTTGAACACCCCCATGGTCGGTGACTCCACCACCTCCCTGGGCAGTGCATTCCAGTGCCTGACTACCCTTTCCGAGAAGTAATATTTCCTAATGTCCAGCCTGAATCTCCCCTGGCGCAGCTTGAAACCATTGCCTCTACTTCTATCACTGTCTACACGAGAGAAAAGGCCGACCCCTAGCTCACCACAACCTCCCTTCAGGAAGTTATAGAGAGCTATAAGGACTCCCCTGAGCCTCCTCTTCTCCAGACTGAACAATCCCAGCTCCCTCAGCCGCTCCTCATAAGGCCTGTGCTCCAGACCCCTCACCAGCTTCGTAGCCCTCCTCTGAACACGTTCCAGGGCCTCAATGTCTTTCTTGCAGTGAGGGGCCCAAAACTGAACACAGTACTTGAGGTGCGGCCTCACCAGTGCCGAGTACAGGGGGACAATTACCTCCCTGTTCCTGCTAGTAACACTGTTTTTGATGCAAGCCAGGATGCCGTTGGCCTTCTTGGCCACCCGGGCACACTGTCGGCTCATGCTCAGCCGAGCATCAATCAGGACCCCCAGGTCCGTTTCCTCCACACAGTCCTCCAGCCACTCCGCCCCAAGCCTATAGCGCTGCCTGGGGTTGTTGTGGCCGAAGTGCAGGACTCGGCATTTGGTCTTGTTGAACCTCATCCCATTGGCTTCAGCCCAGCTCTCCAGCCTGTCCAGATCCCTCTGCAGGGCCTCGCTACCCCCAGGCAGATCCACACTCCCAGCCAATTTGGTGTCATCTGTGAACTTACTGAGGGTGCACTCAATGCCCTCATCCAGATCATCAATAAAGATATTGAAGAGGACAGGCCCCAGCACCGACCCCTGGGGAACACCACTTGTGACCGGTAGCCAGCTGGATTTAACTTCATTCACCACCACTCTCTGAGCCCGGCCCTCCAGCCAGCTCCTTACCCAGCCAAGAGTGTACCCATCCAAGCCATGGGCTGCCAGCTTCTGCAGGAGAATACCGTGGGAGACAGTGTCAAAGGCTTTGCTGAAGTCTAGGTAGACCACATCAACAGCCTTTCCCTCATCCAGCAGATGGGTCACTTGATCATAAAAGGAGATCAGGTTGGTCAAACAGGACCTGCCCTTCATGAACCCATGCTGGCTAGGCCTGATCCCCCGGACATCCCGCACATGCCGCATGATCTCCCTCAAGACTATCTGTTCCATAACCTTCCCTGTAACCGAGGTCAGGCTAACAGGCCTGTAGTTCCCCGGATCCTCCTTACAACCATTCTTGTAAATGGGAGTCACGTTGGCAAGCCTCCAGTCTTCCGGGGAGGTTGTGCACTGTTGCAGGACATGGCAAATGGAAGGCCTGGCAATATGACCAGCTCTGCCTGTGATATAAATAGGTTTGGTCTTGCTGAAAGAAAGCTTCCTGCCTTATTACAGTATTTACTTTGAAAGTTCCCAGAAGAAATCAGAGCTAGATAAATACAGCTCTGTCTCTAGACAGATTCTGCCTCCTACAAATACACACCTAACTTGTACAGGATGGGAAACTAACTTCAGTAAATAATTGATAATGCCTACTGTAATAGAAGACAGCAGCCTGCATTACAGTAGTCTCATATTTACAATCTTAGTTACAATTAGGCCCTGTGAAAGTGACAGTTGATTTTATATTCTCAGATTAGATGGCTGACTGACATTAGATGGGTGGAGATGTTTAGATAGCGGTGAGAGATTTCTAGGTTCTGGCTACTGCTGTAAAACTGTCCATACTCTTTACAGTAGATAAATACGGATTTTTAAAATCCAGAAATAATCCAGGGAGTGGAATACAGTTCTGTCCTTGCAAGTCGGTGTAGACATATCCTCAGTGCCTGGAGCTGGAGCTCTGGATCTCAACCAATAAGGGCAGGGTCCCTCACAATCCAGAACTAAGGTGTTGGACTCTGTCAGCATTGAATATACACGTAATTTTATGTTTGATTTAGATGCCCTTCTAGTGTTAGGGATAACGTTAAGGATAACGCCTCTGGCATTTTCTTTGTATTTGTAAGCTCAGTCTGTCTTCCAAGAGCTAATGTCCAGAGATGGCCCTTTGCTGCCAGTGGAGCTGCCTGAGGAGTGATGCTCTACAGAAAGACCTCATCATACCCATGTGGTCGTTAAGGACATGAGGCATGTGTATAGCAGATGCAGTGAGATGGTAGGGAAATGGGGACAGCAGCAGGTTAAGGATTTTGGGGGTTCCTTTGCTTTTAGGCAAGCAGTGAAGGCATCAGTCACGCTTTTCCATTTTCCTCTCACCAAAGAATGATCTTTTCTTTCTCTGATGATTCTACTCAAGCAATCTAGATAGTACCTTGTAACTGAGTGTGCATTTCTGAGTCTGTACTGGGAGAGGGAGCATATAATTTAATCTGCTTTAAAACTTTTGTCCAACAGGTGATGGAATTGACAATTTCTGGAAAGTACTGGAGGAAGGCAAAAACTGCACAGTAGAAATCCCCCCTGAGAGATTTAATGCCAAAGAGTGGTATGATCCAGATGATAACAAGCCAGGAAAAATATGTACAACACGAGCTGCTTTTCTCAATGAGTGAGTCTGTTGCTATGTGGTGCCACTGATTTTTTTATTTTTTTTTTATTTTTTGTGCATAGACTAACATGTTGTCCTGGTTTCAGCTGAGATGCAGTTAATTTTTTTCCAGTAGCCATTGTGTTTTTGATTTAGTATGGGATTTGGTATGTGAAGAATGTTATTAGTTGTTGCTAAAGAGATATTTTCCAGTTTCCCAGGTCTCTCTAATGTGTGGGTGCATGAAGCTGGAAGGGGTGTAGCCAGTATGGTTGACCCAAACTGGCCAGAGAGAGTATTCCATCCCATAAATGTCATGCTCAGTATATAAGTAGGGGTTAGCCAGGGGGCAGCTCTTTCTCTTTCTCTCTCTCTCTCTCTCTCTCCCTTTGTTTGCTGCTCTGTTTCGTTTCTGTGATCGCTGCTCGGGATGGGCTGTATGGGTCATGGGGTCATTGGGTGGTGAGAAATTGTACATAGTTTGTTTTGTATATTTTAGTATCCCTGTATTTTGTTATTATTGTCGTCTTCCTTTGCTATTCTAGTAAACTGTCGTAATCTCAACCTACAAGTTTTCTTTTCTTTCCAATTTTCTCCCCCATCCTGCTGGGGAGAGGGAGGGAGAACGAGCAGTTGCGTGGTATTTGATTGCTGACTAGGGCAAAACCACGACAGATGTCCAGTCTTTCAGAGGGTGCAAGGCACAGGGAGAGCTTTTAAATGGGACCTAGGAACTGACTTTCTTATATCTCACATGATGGAGAAGCATTTGTCAAACTGCAGGAATTCCTGGTATGTGACATTGATGAGCAAATTTAGTTGCAGGCTGTGTTAAGCACATAGGTACGTGGCTGGGAATACGTATGACCTTTGATTACATAATCAAACATGTATGTACATACGCACTCTGTGCTGAGATGTCACAAAGGTGTCTGCATTTTGGGTATACAGAAGTACACGTGCATTATGCATGAGGGGGTATATACTGGATCTGAGGTGGGCTCCAGCCTGCCAAATACTTCTTACTGTCTGTAGTACTATGGACTGTGGATGAAGGTGGCAGAGTAAGGACTCTGAGCTGTAAGAACTGCCTAGCAAGTCTCCTCCAGTTTCAGTCTGAAGGTTAGCCTGCTTTGCAGGACTTCAGGACCTAATTCTGTGCTTGTGGGGACAAGTAGCTCTAATTCATGTGAAGGTGTTAAAATTTAGTGACAAAATAAGAAAGTCTGGTTTTGCGAGACAGTCAAGAAGAGGATCTTATGACTGAGCATCATGCTTGCTTGTAAACCTGAACGATTCATATTTTCATAATAATCTCACTCTTCTCTAAGCTTATACTGTCATGTCTTAAAAAGAGAAACTTTTTACTTATTCTGAGTCACTGCTCTGTAATACTGAGGGATTGTGTTATGTACAAGTATCAAGTAAAGATGCTACTGTAAAGAGAAAATCTGGGGAAGCAAACTATAGTATGCATCCCTTCACTTGTGTCCTCAGGTCTCACGTCAAATTATCCCAAAGATATGGGTACAGCTGTATGGGGGCTGTAACTAATGCAAAGTATAGCAAATTAGAGTAAGATCAACATAAGCATATTTTATTTTAAATCCTCAGGCTGTAGACCTTTATTCAAATAAGAAGTTAACATGCACAGAAGCAATCTTATTGCCTCCCGGGAATAACACTTAGCAGGTTTGAATCACAGGACCCAGAATTACTTCAGTGATTAGTCCCAGGTTATTGAATTCCCCACTGAAATAAATAAATTATAGAAGGCCATACAAATCTGATCTTGGCATACAAGATTAAGCCTGGGATTGGTCATTTGTAAGCGTGGGCCTATTTTGAAGATTTCTTTAAAGATAAACAGACACATACACACATAAAATACTTTGAATTTGTTATTAGAGAAGTATGTGTATCTCTTGGAAACATCTGACCTGATCTTCTACCTACTGGTTTTAAATTGTAAAGCATTGGTCTATGTTGCCTTAAAATAATTTTGAAGACAATATTTGTTTAAAACTTTTGTTGGCTAAGACCACATTACAGCAGAGGGGTCTTATTCTGCAAATTTTTATGATCTGAGGAGTCCTGTTGGTACTAGTGGGATAATTATGTGCATAAAAATTTCTAGGAGTGGGCTTATAACTCTGAAATCCAGAAATGTTGATAAAAATACATATTTTTGTGGTGGGACATAAAACATCTTTGGCCTATAAACATTTTCTTCTGAATTTCATAAATGGCAACTGTGGCAAGTTACTGCTTGGTTTTTAATGAAATTGCAAAAAAACGTGTACTTTGAGTCTAGAAGTAAATGCATATTGTATAAATATTGTACCATTTTCTGGTCTGTGTATTTTAGATTTAATTCATTTGACAACCACCTGTTTGGGATTAATAATACGGAAGCCGAGCACATGGATCCACAACAGAAGTTACTGGTAGAATGCACGTACAAAGCCCTGGAGGATGCAGGAGTCCCTGTAGAAGCTATCAGTGGCACCAAAACAGGTGTTTTTATTGGTAAGATGAAAATTTCATGGTGAAGAAAGTACCTTTGAACCTCTCAAAGGCTGGAGCCCTTCTTCATAAACTTTATATATGTGTCTAGCACTGGAGATCTTAGGCTACTGTGCTGTGACACTACTGGTTATTTTTGGTAAGGATTATTAGGCTACTCTAGAAGTTCATTATATAATTCACATATCTATTTTAAGTGCTCCTCTTAGTGTCTTTAGGCACTGAAATTGAAGCAAGAAACAGTTAAACTGTCTACCCAATCCAACCCTCCCCAGGAATGAGACTCTTAAGCCAAGCCTACACTTTTTTCCAGTATACTGTTTTCCAGTATAACATTGGTTAAGGTGTTGTAGGGGTTAAGATACTTTTAAACCAGCAGAAATCCTCATGTAGTTATTAGTATGCTACCAAGGTGCAGTTCTCCAACTGCTTACCTCACTACCTGGAAAAGTTATGGAGAAGATTATACTGGGTGCTATTGAAAGACATTTAAAGGACAACGTAATCATCAGGCACAGTCAACGTGGATTCACAATGGGAAAGTTCTGTTTAATCTGATATCCTTCTACAATAAGGTCACCCACCCAGTGGATGAAGGGAAGGTGGTGGATGTAGTTTTTCTGGATTTTAGTAAGGCATTTGATACTGTCCCTCACAGCATCCTTCTGGACAAGTCCAACTGTGAGATGACCGGTACACTGTGCACTGGGTGAAGAACTGGCTGAATAGTAGGGCTCAAAGGGTTGTAGTCAACGGAGCTACATCTGGCTGGTAACCAGTCACCAGCAGTGTTCCTTAGGGCTCAATTCTATGGCTAGTTCTGTTCAATATTTTTATCAATGATCTGGATGCAGGAGTTGAATGCACCATTAGTCAGTTTGCTAATGATACTAAATTGGGAGGTGCTGTTGACTATCTGAAGGAATAGGAGGCCTTGCAGAAGGACATATATAGACTGGAACATTGTGCAATTCCCAATGGCATGAAATTTAACAAGAACAAATGCTGGATTCTGGAAGCATTCAAAGCCAGCTTGGATAGGGCTTTAGGTGATCTAGTCTAGTGGAAGGTGTCCCTACTCAGAGCAGGGCTGGTTGGAACTAGGTGGTCTTTAAGGTCCCTTCCAACCCAACCCATTCTATGATTCTATGATTCTATGATTCTGCACCTGGGATGGAGTAATACTGGACAGAAGTATAAACTGGGAGAGGAGTTGCTGGAGAGCAGCCCTGCAGAAAAGGATCTGATGCATGAAATGCATTATGACCAGCCAGTCAAAAAAGGTGATTATTCCACAGTATTTAGCATTGGTGCAGCCTCACCTTGCATATCCTGTGCAATTGTGGGCCCCACAATTTAAAAAGATGTGCAGAGGAGGGCAACAATGCTGGTGAAAAGACTGGAAGGCATGTCCTACGAGAGGTGACTAAAGACTCTGGGCTTGTCTAGTTTGGAGGAAAGGAGACTGAGGGCTGAACGCTGCTCTTCCCAGCTTCCTGAGGAGTGGAAGTGGGGGGGGAGGTGATGATATTTCTCCCTGATATCCTGTGACAGGACGTGTGGGAATGGTTTAAAGCTGCATCAGAGGAGGTTCAGACTTGCAGTTAGGAAGCACTCATTTACAGAGGGAGTGGTGGTCCAACACTGGAATAGGCTCCCCAGTGTCTTGGTTTCAGCAGGGATGGAGTTAATTTTTCTCTCAGCAGCCAGTGTGTTTTGGATTTTGCATGTGAAGAATGTTGATAAGCACGCTGATGTTGTGAGTTGTTGCCAATGAGGCCAAGGACACTGTTTGGCTTTCGAGGTCTTGCTAATGTGCAGGTGCAGGAAGCTGGGAGAGGTATAGCCAGAATAATTGACCCAAACTGGCCAAAAAGAGTATTCCATCCCATAAATGTCATGCTCAGTATATTGGAGGGGGGGGTGGTGGGGTGGCTGGGGGTGGGTATGGCTGTCTGGTTTTCCAGGTGTCACTAATCATAGAATCATAGAATCTTCAAGGTTGGAAAAGACCTCTAAGATCATCAAGTCCAACCATCAACCCAACACCACCATGTCCACTAAACCACGTCTGTCCCAAAATGCTACATCTACGTATTTTTTGAACACCTCCAGGGATGGTGACTCCACCACTTCCCTGGGCAGCCTGTTTCAGTGCCTGATCACTCTTTCAGTAAAGACATTTTTTCTAATATCCAATCTAAACCTCCCCTGCTGCAACTTGAGGCCATTTTCTCTCATCCTATCAATAGTTATCTGGGAGAAGAGACCAACACTCGCCTCCCTACAACCTTCTTTGAAGTAGTTGTAGAGAGCAATCTCCCCTCAGCCTCCTCTTCTCTAGACTAAACAATCCCAGTTCCCTCAGCCACTCCTCATAAACCTTGTGCTTCAGACCCTTTGCCAGCTTTGTTGCCCTTCTCTGGATGCGCTCCAGCACCTCAACGTCCTTCTTGTAGTGAGGGGCCCAAAACTGCACACGGTACTTGAGGTGTGGCCTCACCAGTGCCAGTACAGGGGCACAGTAACTTCCCTACTCCTGCTGGCCACACTGTGCCTGATACAAGCCAGGATGCTGTTGGCCTTCTTGGCCACTTGGGCACACTGCTGGCTCATGTTCAGCCAGCTGTCAACCAGCACCCCCAGGTCTCTTTCTGCCAGGCAGAAACAGGAGGTTTAGAGCTCTACATCCCTTTTGTTTGCTTGGGTTAATGTGATGCGTATTTGATATTTTTACAGGTCTTATGAATCGAGACTATGAAATCGTAACAAGCAGAGCAGTGAGTGAAATAAATCATTATGATGGTACCGGCACAGCAATGAGCATTGCTGCTAACAGGGTCTCATTCACATTTAATCTGACTGGACCATCACTGACTATTGACACTGCATGTTCATCTTTTCTTTTTGCCCTGCACTACGCCTTGCAAGCAATTAAATCAGGTAATGGAACTGAAGAGATGCTGGACAACAAAATTAGGATTGCTACTGTTTCTGTCTATCATCCTGGACATCTCAACATGAGTATGTTTCTATTTTACTCCAGGAGATTGTGAGGCAGCAATCTGTGGTGGAGTGAACTGCATAATAGATCCTCGCACCTTTGTATCTCTCAGTAAAGCAAAAATGATCTCTCCAGAGGGAATAAGCAAACCCTTCTCCAAAAAGGCCGATGGCTATGGAAGGGGAGAAGGCTGTGGTGTTGTTTTCCTCAAACCACTGAAAAAGGTAAGATTGCTTATGAAGCAGTCTAAACTAAAACTGGTTACTTACCTGAGTTTTGTATGTCCAGGTCTAATAATCTCCAGAAAAGATTTTCCAATTCAAGCTTAAGATTGATGAAGCACTTATTAAGCATTAAGCTTTTATGCAGTTCCCCTATGATGGGGAAGGGATCATGCATTTAAGAGTTAGTATTATACTCTGTCTGTTCTTTGTTTTGTTGTTTTGTTTTCTCCTATACAGAGAAAGCATGAGATTATTAAAGGTAATTTTACCTTTTTATGAAACAGGCAAAGGAAGACTACAGCAAAATCTGGGGTGTTATAAACATCAGCGCAGTCAATCAGAATGGTAGGTCCATCACTCCAATCACAAAACCATCTCAAATAGAGCAAGAGAAGTTACTATGCAGCATTTATGAAACCCATGTCGATCCCTCAGTTGTGCAGTACATTGAAGCACATGGTACAGGAACTGTCGCTGGAGATCGTACTGAAGCTGAAAGCCTGGGTAGTGTCATTTGTAAAAACAGGTCTTCACAAGTTTCCATTCTGAAAATTGGTTCAGTGAAAGGAAATATTGGCCACACAGAATCAGCTGCTGGAGCAGCAGCGTTAATCAAAGTGCTTCTGATGATGCATCATGGAAAGATTGTTCCATCCTTGCATTACTCAAAGGAGATGAGCAGCATCAACACAGAGAAATTAAACCTTGCAATTCCCACAACTGTAGAGCCCTGGGAAGAATCCAGTGAGTATGGAAGAGTAGCTGGCATCAACTGCTTTGGATTTGGAGGAACCAATGCTCACATTGTAGTCAGACAGATTAAGCAACTAGAGCCTCTTCCTGCCTTTAAGAGGCCCCTGGAATTAGTTCTGCTGTCAGCAGCATCGAGTAAGTCCCTTCAGATGACAATGGCTGATACAGCTGACCAGCTGAGCACAAGAAACTCTGTAACTCTTCCAAGCTTAGCCTATACATCTGCCTGCAGAAGAAGCCATGCCAACTATAGGTACCGAAAAGCATTTGTCACAAATTCTCTCCAACATTTGCAGCAAGAGGTCATGTTGGCAGCAAATACTGAGCTTGCCATGTCAAAAGTGGAACCACAAGTAGTGTTTGTGTTCTGTGGCAATGGCATAACGCTGAAGGAGTTCAGTGAGGTGCTGCTGAGCTCAGAGCCAGTGTTCAGAGATAAGTGTAAGGAAATAGAAGAGCTTTTTCAGAAACACACTTCCATCAGCCTCTGGCCAACAAGAGGTCATAACCCAAAGGATTTGTTGAATCCACAGCTTTCCCAGCCCTTGCTTTTTACCCTGCAGGTTGCCTTAGCTTCCCTTCTGAAATACTGGGGCATTAAACCAGTGACTGCTGTTGGCCACTCGGTAGGGGAAATTGCTGCTGCACATTTTGCTGGGTACCTTTCCCTGGCAGATGCAGTCAAAGTGATTTATCATCGGAGCCGGCTGCAGGCGAAGACTGCCAGTGGCAGAATGTTGGTGGTTGGAAACATCCCTGTTCAAGAGATTGCTGAATTTCTGCATTGCTACTCAGGAAAGGTGTGCATTGCAGCTTTCAACAGCCCAGTTTCCTGCACCTTGTCTGGGAATACAGACTCTGTGAATGCTGTCCAGAGAGATTTAGCTGAAGCTTTCGGCCAGAGAAACATCTTTCTTCATGTTTTAAATGTCCCAGCTGCATATCACAGCCCTAGCATGGATATGATACTTAGGGAGTTGGAAGAGAACATACAGCCTTTAGAAAAACAGAAGGGAGAAATTGAAGTGATTTCAACACTGACTGGAGTGGCTGCTTCTGAAAATGACTTTGCTCAGGGCAAATTCTGGGCCCGGCATACTCGTGAGCCTGTTGCTTTCACTCAAGCCATCAAAACTGCAGCTAGAGACAGGGATAATGTGGTGTTTGTGGAAATAAGTCCTCACCGAGTATTGCAGCGAAGCATAAAGGAAACTCTAGGAAAAAGCACAAAGGTGTTCTCTTCTTTGCAAACTGATGCAGAGTATCAGACACTCTTCACCCTTGTAGGAAATCTATTTGAACTGGGATATAATCCCAACTGGCAGCACTTTTATAATGGGTATCAAAGTGTTCCAGTGCCCATCCCACGATATCAGTTTGATCGCAAAAAACTCATGGCCTGTCTGGATATCCATCAACAAGCAAACCAAAGAGGCATCAGCTCCAGTCATCCTTTAATTTATGGCATAAACAGTGACAACATGGAGTTTGTCTGCCTGCTGTCTCACGACACAACATCATACTTATATGAGCACAAGATGAATGATGTGGCTTTAGTCCCTGGTGCTTTTTATGTAGAGCTTGGTCTGGCCCCTGTGATGAGCATCTTAACACCTAGAGTGCCTCTGAGTACTTGCACGATGAGTATCAGTTTTTCTGCACCGTGTGTTCTCACACACAGTTCTCAAGTCTTGAGTATCAAGCTGAATCCACAAAAAGCAGTGACAACCTTTGAGATACTCTCTTCCTCCAATGTAGTTTATGCTGCAGGCCAAGTTACAAATGGGTCTGAAGCTATGGTAGAAGAAAGCACCATCTCCTTCCAAGATATCTATCAAAGATGCAGGTCAGTGGTTAGCAGAGAGGAGGTTTACGAAGCACTGTCTCAGATTGGCTTTCAGTATGGTTCCATATTCAGACAGCTCAGTGATGTGCATTATTGCCAGGAACTAAAGGAAGCTATAACAAGCATAAAGGTGAACAAGGAGACCTTCAGAGAGATGTACAACTACTGTATCCATCCAGTGCTGCTCGACTGTTTTCTGCAGATGACCGCTGTCATGACCTCAAGGACATTCATGTCCAGAGCAGGATTTCCTTCAGGGATAGGCAGCCTGGTGGTGCTCCGACCACTGGAGGAAGAAATGATGATATATATGAGAACAAGCAAATCCATTGGGAACTGCCTAGAGGTCTGTGGATGCTTTATGGACAAACGTGGCTCTGTTTTGGCTGAACTCAAGCGCGTTGCCATCACTTTCATGAAGCAAGCATCTTCCAGAGACAATGAGTTCATGTTTGAAAACAAGTGGAAAGAAGTCTCTCTTTCACAGATAATTGGACATGTGGGGGCTCTGCCCAGAGTCCTAGTGTTTGCTGACAAATTTGGGATAGCTGAGCAGCTCAAAAAATATTTGCATCCTGATTCGAGGTATGTTATGTATGAAGACTGGGAAGCCCTCCTGGAGGACCACAGACAGAATAAAATGAGAGTAGAGGTTGAGGATCATGACGAAATTCTGTTCCTGTGGGGAATTAAAAAGTTAAATGAAGATTTCCCAAGCAAAGTGGTAGACCAATTGGCAAAGTGTTGTGAAGCCTATCGTCAAGTTATTGTGGCATTAAGAGAGAAAAAGTCCCGCTGTTCAGTCAAAGTTATCACCTACAGAACAACAGAAAGAGATGTAGACCACGTTAACTGTGGGTTTGCATTGTATGGCATGACCAGAACTTGTGTCGTTGAAGTTCCAGAAATCACATTTCAGATGATTGACCTTAGCTCTTCCAGTTCGCTGGACATCTCAGTTCTAGCAGATGTTCTTGTCAGATACAAAGGGGCGGACTATCCAGAAGTTTACATCAGCCAAGGAAGAACGTATGTGGCTGAAATTAGACGCACATCTTTTGTAGATGCAGATTACAGCCAACCTGTAAGATCTCTCCAGAAGTCAGAAAGATTCACTTTGTACACTTCTGATCCGTACACAGCAAAAGACTTGTCTGCTGAATTATTCACCAGCACTGCTACTCCAATAGAAAAACAGAGTGTTGAAATTCAAGTAGACAAAATATGTCTCCACTCAGAAGATTATTTTCCTATTAGTGTTTCTAGTCGTAACTTTGGTAATACATTGTATTGGAACTCACAAGCAGTAGACAAACACAGACTTTTAGCTCTTGATTTCAGTGGCAGAGTAACAGCAACAGGCATTGATGTGAAGAAAGTTAAAGTGGGAGATCACGTGGTTTCATGTTATCCAGCTGCTGCGTCATCCAGAATTCGGATTCCAGGAACAGTTTGTTTCAATGTAAAGAAATTCCCATGCTTTCAGAATGTCCCTTGTAAGTCATACTTTATCATTGCATGGGAAATCTTAAATCAGAGGTTACCCAAGGGGAAACACGGCAGAACATTGGGTATTATTTCTACGGAGCCATCATCAGTTTTGTGCCATGTTCTTTCTGCAGCAGCAGAAGAGATGGGCTGGAGAACAGTACTTGCGAGGCCCACTCCTGATAAGTTCCAGTACATAAACTTATGCAATGCCCTTGTTGTTCTTCCGCCAGTAAACAGACTGTCTCAGGAGGATCTGGCCTACATGTACTTCCTTAAAGATGTGGTGATAGTGTGTGGCAATCGACAGTCTGAATGTATCCAGAATTTCAGTGGAATTGATCATGAAAATATCAGCTTTCATATCGTTACACTTACCAGCATTTTCCAGAAAGCATCTCTAAAGGAAATGCAAAAGTCTGTGCATGCGTGGATCAATTCCATGGATATGAAACAGTTTAGGTGTCTATCAGGTTCTGTTTTTCAGCAGACTGAGAACTTTGAAATAATTAACTCTGTGATGTCCTATTTTACCTGCAAATCTGTCCCACTTGCTGTACTGAGAAGGCAGAAGGACATCACCATGCTTTCAGATATACCGTTGTATGAATCCCAGAAATTGTTGTTTAAGCAGAAAGCTGTTTATGTAGTAGTCGGGGGGCTCACTGGGCTTGGCTTTGAAACAGTGAAGTTCATAGCCGAGAACGGAGGAGGGTGTATTGCAATACTCTCCAGGAAAATTCCAAGCCATAAGAAGCAAGAAGAGCTGGACACTTTGCAGGAGCAGTATAAAGGGAGCAGAGTAGTGTTTGTGCAGTGTGATGTTACTTCAACCAGTGATGTTGAGAAAGCTTTCCAATCCATTGCAAATATTTTTGCAGGGAGTCCAATCAAAGGTGTATTCCAAAGTGCCGTTGTTTTACACGATGGCCATCTTGAAGTTCTGAACTTGGCTGACTTTCAGAAAGTGCTGAGCCCAAAAGTAGCAGGGACCCTAAATCTTCATTGGGTTACCAGAGGCCAGGAGCTCGACTACTTTGTGTGCTACTCCTCTGCAACTTCCTTTGTGGGAAATTCCACCCAGGCAAACTATGCAGCTGCAAACTCTTTCTTGGATACCTTCTGCCTCTACAGAAGGAACTGTGGACTTTCAGGCCAATCCATTAACTGGGGTGCTTTGAACCTTGGCATACTGCTCAATCAAAACCATATTCAGAACATTCTGGAAGCCAAGGGCATAGACATTCTGCAAGTGCATGAAATTCATGAGTATCTCAGGAAGAGCTTACTTACGAATAACCCACAGCAAGCTGTCATCAAATTAAACTTTCAGACTTTGTACCATCATGTTCTTTCTCGGATTACTTCACTCAGAAGTCGCTTTGTAACACTTATGTCAGAAGAATTCAGGAACAAGCTTGAAACCTCTGAGGGAACTCAAGTCCAGGATACTGCCTTAATCAAATTGGAAGACTATATCACTTCACTGATGAGTGACCTCACCAGACTGAATCCAGATGAACTAACCATGAATACAACACTTTCATCATTGGGCATAGACTCTATGTTAGCTATGACAATTCAGAACACTATTTATCAAGAGAGAAAGGTCGACATACCTCTTGTGAAACTGCTTGATCCTCACACAACTCTGTCAAGTTTAGTAGTAGTTTTAGAAGAGGCAAGCAATGCAAATGGAATAGTTCAGAAAAAAACCCCTGCGGTTGAAAGTGCAGAAAATGGGAGCTGGCTATAGGAGTCTTCTCATTCAAGAATTGCATAACTTTGAAGATACCTGGACCCTTTGCAGTATCTCAGAATATGTAATCGCAGACAGCGCACAACTGTTCAATGCAGAAGAGTACATTCAGGTGGTGCGGAATGTACTCTTCTGCATTGACCCAGAAAAAACCACACCAGGCTCTTCTGCCATTGAGCTAGCTGTATTAATTTCAGTCAATTGTTTGACTTGTTACTTTCAATCTTTTCTACCTTCATTTTCCAATATTTTTAACTGGAAATAGGTAGGTTAATACAATAGTATGCTTGCACCTCTAAACGATGAATGTACATGTACATTATTGTATTCTTAATGTATTCTTTTTTAAAATATTATCAAACGTGTATAAATAGAGGCATCTTTTTGAAAGACTTCTAGATATTGTGAATTTCAAAGGTTTCTTCTTAAAAAAATAAACTTAGTTTTTTCCTTATGTCTGCAAAAATGTTAAAAATGTACCAGCTGCAAAGCATACAGTTAAGCAACTATTTTTCTTATTAATTAACCATTTTAAATGAAAATCTAAATAAACAAGAGTAGTGAAAAAGTTTAAAAAGCAAAACCTAAAGTGTATCTTTGTCTTATTTTAATTGTCCCTCATCCATTCTCCTAGTTTAACTTTTCCTAATCCTAACACCCACCCTTACTTTACTTCAGTGAGAAAATACAGACTTTTCCCCACAGACACTGGAGGAAACTTTGTTCAGTCTCTTAATACGGGAATAGGGTCTTTGCATTTTTTGTCCCTTTTATACCTAATTATCATTCACCCCAAGATGAGCCTTGCAGCTCTGGTAGTATTCTCCAGTGCGTGGACTATGAGGTCCCCCTGACACCATCTCTTCTCCAGGCTGAATAAGCCCAGTTCCCTCAGTCTCTCCTGATACCTCTAGTGCTCCAGCCCCCAAGCATCTTGAGGACATTCTGCTGAACTTACTCAAGCTTATCTATATTTTTCTTATACTGATGGTCCCAGAACTGGACTAGGGTTCCAGATGCGGTGTAATGAGTAAAGTGTGGGTATACATTACCTTGAGTCTGTCAAATGCTCTCACCTAACTTGAAACCCTCCATTAATTTGCTGAGGATGGACTCTGTCCTGTTGGTTAGGCTGCTAATAAAAAGCTTGCAGGATGCTGCTAGTATCTCGCTGCCAGATGGACTTTGCACTGCTGATATCACCCTTTGGGCCTGGCAGTCCAGTGAATACTCCACTCAGCTTATAGTCCTCTTTTTCAATCTCTCTCACATCAATTTGGCTACAAGGATGCATTGGGAGATTGTGATGAAAGTCTTGATGGAATCAAGGTGAATAACAATTCTCTCTCTGTCATCATGCACAGAGCCAGTCTTTTCATTCTTCAAGGTAATCAGGCTGATCAGGCAGCATTTGCCTTAGGAAAATCCATGCTGGTTGTTCCCAACCACATCTTCATTCATGTCCCTTACAGCCTGAATAATTTTGAGTGTATGGGTCTATATGGGGAGAGATCCATGGCCTTGCCCAAATGTTTTGGAGGGAAGCATGGTAATGAAGTGAGGAGCAAGTAACTCTATGTATACATACTCATACACCTATGCATGTGGAAAGGCACAGGGTGGATTTTAAATCCAGAGGGATTCTAGTGTGGCAGAACCTGACCAATAGCCAGGCAACCCACAAAGCAGAGAAACAAGCACATTTATTTTACTTGTTGCCTGTGCTGTTCCCTGTGTAAAAGCACAAGAACCTTGCAGCACTGATGGCCAGATCAGAGCAGTGACGTAATGGGGCTACTTTGTACACAAGGAGCACGTTAAAGGTATGTTTGTAACAGTGATACAGAGACTGGAAGATACCTCAGGACATCAGTCTCTGGTCAGTTGATGGCTTGAGGGACACACCTTGGAAAGTGTGATGCCAAGGTCAGTTGCTGTTAACTCAAGCATGACCATTAGTCACAAGAATTGTTCTGATGAGCATGATGTGTGAACCACAAAAGTAACCAGTCTCAGCAGTTGCTATACGTGTCCATACTGGTGTAACACTCTAATGCAAGGAAGCAGAAGCTTCCATTGGCTCAGATGACTGTTTCTGCACTGTACCATATGCCCAAGTCACCAGAGGCAGCAGTACTCCAAACATTGCACTGATCATCCTGACTGCCTGAAATAATGTTTGTGCCAGTAATTAATGCATCCCACCCGCAAAACAGCAAACTTTTTGCCTGAATGTTACGCAGCATTGTTGAGGCCACACCTGGAATGCTGTGTCCAGTTCTGGGCTGTCTCAAGAGAGACATGGACATACTGGAAAGAGTTCAACAAAGGACCATGAGGTCCTATGAGGAAAGGCTGAGAAAATATCTTCTGGAAGAAAGAGAGAGAGGAGAGAGAGAAGTGACAACTAACATGTCAGCTCTCCTGCCACGAGTGGGTGTATTGTCTGTCACCTGTGTGAGGTATCACACTACTTAAGCTTCTGTGTTTGCTGTGTTTCTATACATGGATAGATCTATGATATATATACATTTATACTTCTACTAAATTTTTATTATGACACATGTCAATCTCATAACACAGCAGCTGTTAAAGCAAGCACTGCGGGGCCAAGTGTCACTGAGAAATAATGAATTACAGCTCTGCTATAAAGTCTTAATAAGTATTTTTCCAGCTTCCAACAAATCAGGCCTGACTACAAACACAACTCATAAATAATTTTCAAAGAACCAACCTATGCCAGACAACATCAAAAACATGGGATCAAGTCCACAAAAATGCGGCAAGTGCTCTGGAGAGGAGGTGAACAAAGCCCTGAGCTTCTGCAGTCACCTTAGTCCATAAAAGAAAAGATGGAATCAAAGGTCTCACACGGACTTTAGGAAGCTCAACATGCTGTGGACATTAGAAAAGGATCAGTGGGAGGTGGGTGTTCCTGCCTACTGGATTTTGGGAAGGCAGGGCTTTGGCTGTGACACAGAAATTCCTCTTGCGTAGAAAGCAGCTGAAGGCTGATGACTGCTCTACACAATTACACATTATTGTGTAATTTTAAAAAAATATATTCAAGCCAGTTAATTGTTAGTTTCTAGACTTTTGAATATTTTATTTAGATTTTTTATAGGGAAGTTTTTATGTTTGAAGGTCATTAGGTGTATTTCTCTAGACATGATTTTATTTGCCCAGGAAGCTTCCAATATTGTGATTGTTGTACTCTGCCCAGATATTTTCTTTGATAATCTAAGAAGTCAGCCATAACCACATGAAGCGTATTGAAAATTTTCATGTAATTTTTACATATATGATCTTACTATTGCTTTAAGGTGTTGAACGTGCTGTTGTTTAATGATACCCTACATTTGAAAGAGCAATCTGTTGTCACCTCAAAACAAAGTCATCTGCTCTGCATTTTGTAAGCCACTATTGCGTTATGCTAATAGAGGCAGAAATGGAGATGATTTTGTGAAACTAGAGGAGAAATGGCGAAGAGAGAAGGAAGGGAGTCAGAGCTTGAGAGGATCATGCAAAGCAGGATGACTCCAGCATCCCCAGCTTCTGAGGCTGGTACACATATTGACAAATGTATGCAGCTGAGTTGTGTTTTTAAGTAGATGTGATAATCTCTCACACATCTCCACATTGTACAGTTGTAACTGAACCTATTGATTTTAGTCTTGATGAAGACAGGTCTGTTTCTCTGAGACCAAAGTATCAACTTTGGCTGGCTGCAGCCAGTGCTACTCTTTGGTTTTCTCTTGCCAAAGCAATCATTGTTCTGCTAGCACTATGAAAGCTGGGTTTTCATGATCTACTGATGGCGCTTGTATTCTGAGGTATTGCTGAAGGAGCTCATATCTTCTATGTGTTTTGTTTTTGACTGCTTCTGTGGATCTGCCATAAATGTCCCAGAGGGCATGATATTTGAATAAAAACAAGACCATTGCCAGCCGCAGAAGTATAGTGAGAAACCTGATCTTGAAAAATATTCCGGCAAAGCGAGTTTCAGCTGCAGCCAGGCCAATCGACTATTCTGACAGCAGCAGTTTGTAAGGCAGGCTAAGACAGCATGGCAGAGCACTGACTACTCTTTCATTTGTGTCTGAAAGTAGGAGTTAGGACCAGAAAAACAGCCTGGAAAATCCACAGATGACACATTACCTCAGAGATATGTTTGATGTCCTGAAAGCAGCAACCAGCTGGAGGAGAAGGCAAAGTTACCCACAAGGAATAGAAAGGACTGCAAAAACACAGAAGCATCCCTCACTGCTGTTTACAGAGTCCTGAGTGCTGTCCTGTACTACCAAAGATCGTAACTGGAACACCTAAACAGGACTTTGTGTTCTTGGTTATATCTTTGAATTAGTTTAAAAGGCATTTTTTCTTCATCAGCTGCTGTCAAGTGTGATTGTTTGAAGAAAGCTGTGGCTGTCCTTTCCTCCTGAAAAATGATGTTCTGCTCAAAATCTGAATTGTAATTAGATAAATTACTTGAAAAAAAAAATTGTATCTGTGTTTAACAGAAGGCTTTTAGTGATAATGTTGTTTGGTCTTTGCAATTAATCTCAGATAGAGTTAACTACATGGTGTGTATTTTTAAAGATTCTGTGCTCTCAGGCTCCAAACTCTCAATCCTGTTATCAGACGAAGGATCCCATTAAGCAGGATGCATATTCAGTAATAAGATAATCATGACTCTGGCACAGTACTTGGAAAACTATTAATTTTTCCAGTCAGAGCCTGAAGTGATATTACATTTAGCCAAACTGCTAAAACATCTGTCTCTCCTTCTCTGAGTACAATCAGAAATGCAATTAGTCAGGTATGTTCTACACAGCAGCGACATAAATACACAATTAATGGCAAAGAGCCCTAATGTTTCTTTGGAAAATGTGCTCATGGATGCACTTTTTGCTTTCTACCCCAGGCAATTCATCAAAACATCCCCCTGTTGCCTAAAAAGAGCTTTCGGGTTGAACTAACTTCATTTTGCTGCAAGTAAACCGATACCTGTTTCTTGCTTTGCCTGGATCACACAATGCCTGGTAGAACATGCATGCTGGCCCACAGGTGTGGTCTGCACCTGGATCAGGGGCCACAGCCAGGCTGTGGCACGGCTACAACACAGTGGTGGCCGCAGCTCTGGCAGGGGCCCTGTGATGGAGCCTCACCTCACAAGTCTGGCTGTGGCCCTGGCCTCGCTGCAGTGCCTCTGGGAGCCTCTGCTCATGGTCCCAGCTGAGCTACCTTGGCCCTGAACCGAGGCAGCCAAACCCCAGGATCTTATGAAAGCCAACCTGTGTTTTCTTCTTCAGATAACATCCCAGAGAAGTAGGTATTCAGCTGATAGTGGCAATATTGCTGATAATGGCTTCCCTCGGTCATACCTTGTTACTGCACGAAACATTGATTATCACTGTAAAATTAAAAAAGCTATTTCCTAAATGATAGGTAGTTAAATGTTTTAATCAATGTAGACAACAGATTAAGATGCCTCTTAACTCGACAGTTCCTATGATGCTCCTATGATGCAGGTGGAATGTAGTCCTGACTTTGCTACTCTGCATCTGTGACCTCAGAAAAAATTATAAGAAACGGTGGCATCAATAACAAAATGAGACATACATTTTGCAGGATCCTTGGTGAGCTATAGCAAAGTTCTTCAGACATCTGAGACTGCTGGGATGATTAAAGGACTGGAGCACCTCACATAAGAGGAAAGGCTGAGGGAACTGGGACTGTTCAGCCTGGAGAAGAGAAAGCTCAGGAGGTTTTTATTAATATATACAAATACCTGAAGGGAGGGTGCAAAGAGGGTGGATCCAGGCTCTTTTTAGTGGTGCCCAGTGACAGGACCAGAGGCAATGGGCACAGACTGAAACATGGGAGGCTCCCTCTGAACATCAGGAAACGCATTTTTATTGTAAGGATGACCAAGCATGGGCACATGTTGCCCAGGGAGGTTGTGGAGTTTCCAGCCTTGGAGCTACTCAAAAGCCTTTTGGACATGGCCCTAGGCAGCAGGCTGTAGGTGTCCTGGCTTGAGCAGGGACTTGGTCCTTATAACCTCTGGAGGTCCCTTTCAACCTCAGTCATGCTATGATTTTGTGAGTCTGTGAAATCCATTAGCAGATGGATTTGATCACCTCCTTTAGCTTAAATCTTGGGGACTGTTTGACACCACCATATTAAATAGTGCCTCATGAAAAAGAGTGATCAATTCAGAAGCCTGTGACTGATCTCCCTCTTCCCTCTTACATTCCTTTTGACCACCCTTCATGCTCTAAGGGAAGACCCATCCCACACTTATGAAAGTGCTCAGAGAGACAAATTTAATGATACTCATGTAACTGTAAGCGAATTCTGGAAATTCAGCATGGTTTTAGAAGTATTTTGGTTAAAAATCAGAGCATTGTGTTCAGTTTCAAATCTGACTGTAAGACTTCATTTTCATACTTCTAAGAAAGCATTTTCTATTGTAAACTTAAAAGCAAATCCCATGCACCAGTCAAATACAGAATATAATCTCCATGCATGCAGTCATTCACCTGAAGAGATGACAGCCTTATTTACTGCTTCAAACACAGACCCTCTTCAGTTAGTTTCCTCAGCTCAGACCAAATCATTCTAGATCAGTCTAGCGTGAGAACAGTACTTTGTATTAAATCCCTAGCAGAGATAAGAATAGCTGACACACCTCACAGAGCAGACAGGCTGCTCTTTTCAGCTGCAATGTTAGTTTTGGCAATTTTGACAAAAGCATGTGACTCTGGAAGAAAGAAGCTGACCTGTTCTTGTATCATTTTCAAGAATGGATTCGGAAGAGTGTGACATCCTCAATGCAAAGTTAATCATGCCCCTCCCGCTTTCCTCCCCACAAAAAAAAAAAGAAAAAGAAAAAAGAAATCTTATCCAAGAAAAAAACATTTAATAAATTTGAATGAGGCCTGATGACTCCCCTCTCTGAAATACCTACTTTCCCTGCTGGCAGCAGGAGGAATCCAGGGCAGTTAGCTTACCTAGTGCTCTCTTGGAGACAGCCAAACTGATTTTGTTGAATATTCATTAATATTTTGTTGAACAGAAGTTCAACCTACATTTAGCCTTCTGGCATATGTTTGGCAAAAGTCTATGCACCTGGACAGGGGGCTGAGTACAGGAAATCTCAGACAAAATTCATTATGGTGTTACTGATGTCAAGGCTACATGTATCAGCCTTTAACAGAAGAGTAGCTTGTCCATGCTTGTGACATGGGTGACTACTGATGAAACTACTTGAGCCATAGCAGTGATTTGGAAAGACATCCTTACATTTCTCACGTAGAAGTAAAGGAAGATTTTCTCCAGGTGGTGGGTGTCTTTTCAATACTCAGAACATGAAGAAGAGGCTCCTGTGCAGAACTGTAATTTCTTGTTGGGCCTGGCCCTGTTCAACATCTTTGTTGTCGACATGGACGGTGGGATAGAGTGGGTCAGCAAGTTCACTGATGACACCAAGCTGTGTGGTACTGTCAACACGCTGGAGGAAAGGGATGCCATCCAGAGGGACCTGGACAGGCTGGAGAAGTGGGCCCGTGCCAACCTCATGAAGTTCAGCCAGGCCAAGTGCAAGGTCCTGCATGTGGGTCATGGCAATCCCAGGCACAAATACAGGCTAGGCGGAGAATGTATTGAGACCAGCCCTGAGGAGAGGGACTTGGGAGTGCTGGTGGGTGAGAGGCTCAACATGAGCCGGCAATGTGCCCTTGCAGCCCAGAAGACCAACAGCATCCTGAGCTGCATCAAGAGGAGCGTGGCCAGCAGGTTGAGGGAGGTGATTCTCCCCCTCTACTCTGCCCTGGTGAGACCCCACCTGGAGTACTGTGTCCAGTTCTGGAGCCCCCAACATAAGGACATGGACCAGTTGGAGAGGGTCCAGAGGAGGGCTACAAAGATGATAAGAGGGCTGGAGCACCTTTCCTATGAGGACAGGCTGAGAGGGTTGGGGCTGTTCAGCCTGGAGAAGAGGAGGCTCTGACCACCTGATAGTGGTCTTCCAGTACCTCAAGGGGGCCTACAGGAAAGATGGGGAGAGGCTGTTCAGTAGGGCCTGTTGTGACAGTACTACGGGTAATGGTTTTAAAATAGAGGGAGGTGGATTTAGATTGGATATTAGGAAAAAATTTTTTACAATGAGGGTGGTAGAACACTGTCCCAGGTTGCCCAGAGAGGTGGTTGATTATCTGGAAACGTTCAAGGCCAGGTTGGATGGGGCTCTGAGCAACCTGATTTGGCTGGGGATGTCCCTGCTCCTTGCAGGGGGGTTGGACTAGATGCCCTTTGAAGGTCCCTTCCAACCCTAACCATTCTATGATTCTCTGATTCTATGATTCTTGCCATCAATGCAATTTATTGCCAAACCATTAGGAATTCCAATGAATGGAATGTTTCATATTGATATAATGTATCTTTACCTCCATATGTGAACTGAAGAGAAAATAGCTGGTTATTCTGCTTTTTAAGTAATTAAATCAAAAGGTGGTGGAACTGATAATTTCTGGAAACAGACAAAATTTATATGATGAAAATACTATTGGAAAGATTTAATATAAAAATATTATGCACACAGGGAAAAATGTGCACAATGTGAGCTGTCTTCCTGATGAGTAAGTCTGTTACTGTGATCTATAACTTTAAATCAAATTTTTAGCATGGAGACTCTAATCCTGTTCTCCGTGAAGTAAATAACATTGGCTTTCATGAGTTGTGGAAGCCTGCCCAGTAAGAATGTAGGCAGTTGTTCCTTAGGTTTCCAGAAATTCAACCCATGCTTTGTCTGGTAAATCTGCTTGGCCTTAAATCCTGGAAGTGCCGTAGGCAGCAGTGGTGATGACAGGATTGTATCTCGTGTGTAATTACCTGGACAATTTGTATTTTAGAAAGTTTCCTCATCTCTTTTTACTGTCATTTCCTGATTAACAGTTCTACATCTCTCAGCTGTTATTTGATAAAAGTCTTTGTTACAAGGGCAGATGGACACAGGCAGGTGGCTGTTGTGGCTAGATGTGGCTAAGGGGACAATGAGGAGTCCCTTTGTGGTCAGGATCACACAGAGCAAATTCAGCAGAATGAACCTGCTTCTTTGGAAACTGCTCAAATCCATATTTAACTTACTTGCTGATGCTGCAACCCTTTTTCCAGATCAAGAAGCCACCCTCTAAGCAGTGCTGTAGTTGCTGTGTCAGCATTGCTTTAAGCAAGACCTGTTTGTGAAAAGAGAAGTTTGCAAGATAGGACTATAGCTGGTAATGAGCTGTGAGCCTACATTAAAATGAAGCAGTTCTTTAAAGGTTAAAGGAGGGTGGTTTTGTGCACACCTATACATGTACACTTATTGGGCTATGTACCATATATAACGTGAAATCTTTTTTGCTGAAAAAACTTGTTCCCAATAATTCTGGTGAATAAGGACTTGAGTTGCCTTAAATGTTATTCAGAGAAGAATCTGTATATGGTTTGCTATCTGAAGCTGCATTACAGCAAACAGAAGCCCTTTATTAAATTGAGTAGTCCTGCTGAACCTAACAGATTTTTACTCACCGCTAACAGTGTGAGTTAAAAACTCCCAGGGAGGGCTCCTAGGTTTTAAAAACACAAGAGCTGGCAACAAGATATTTTATTTGCAGCAGCAGAATAGTGAATACAATAGACCAGGTCTTTAAATACAAGGTAACATTTTTCAGAAAGGGATTTCTGACTCAATGGCAAGCTTCTCATTCAGACTAAAAATGAATATGCAGCAATTTCCAGAGTATTCTCTGGTAGGAAGAAGATATTGTAGAAGTCATGCGTTTTTCACACATGTAGCAGCAAGATATTTGGAATTTGTGACATGGGGACCAAACATACAGATCCAATTTTTTTTTTTTTTCTGCTCATAAAGTCTATAGTCTCAGAGTTAAAGAGGGAGGTTTTTTAAAACTTGAGACAGGTATCCACTCAGATACATAGAAGTAATTAAAATCTATGGAAACGCTAGAGTTGTTGAATGCTACAGTTAAAACCACCATAGTAGGAATAGCTTTGATAATTCTTGTTGACATTTCTGAGTGACTATTATGGCTATATTTTATAGATTATATGTTATAAATATTAGCATGGTAAATTAGAACAGACAGTCCATATTCTGGTTGCAAACCCAGCTCAGTTTCAAACAATAAAACTCCTTATGCTCTATTTATCAAGTTGACCGTTCATCAATTGAGCAGTGTTCACGAGAGCTTAGTCTGACAACTGACGTGGTTAAAAATCAACTGGGATTAATTAAATTTGCTTCTAACAATGTGTACATCACATCAGTGAAGAGATTGTTCAATATTTGCGCTCCTTAAGTATCTGTGTGTCAGTGTTCCAAGGAAGAGAAATCTCCTATTTTCAGCATCTCTACACAAATGAGAAAAAGTTGTCGAGTTTGGGCGAGTATGAGACTGAGCGGGGCTAGGTATAGGAGAAACAAGGTCTCAAATAGCTTATGCTAATACAGGCTGCTCCTCCCTGCAGAGGAGCACTGGAATTATTTCTCCTTTCTGCACTTGAAATTAATACCTCAAATTGACAATAGAAAACACAGCTGAGCAGCTGAATGCAAGAAACCAATTGCTCTCTCTGGACTTGCCAAGTTACTTGCCCATAGAAATGCCAAGTTTGCTAGTGCTTTTCGGAAATAATTGGTTTTAGCACTCAGCTGAAGAAACGTCTGTCTTCATGTTTTAAATGTCCCAGTTGTGTTCTACAGCTTGAATCCAGTACTGGAAACCATGGAAAAGAAAATACTGAATTTAAACCAACAAAAGTGGTTTCAACACTGCCTGGGATAGCTGCTTCTGCAGAGGAGGTCACGGAGCAATGTGTGAAAAAATAGAGGCTCTGTTGTTTTCAGAAAAGCAATAGCACACAAAAATGAGAAAACCCAAGAGTTTGTAAAAACATATCCTCAAAGAGAGTTTAAGTGATATGTAATAGACACTCAGTGGAAAAGGAAGATTACTCCTCCTTGTGTACTAACCCTGAATATTACAAGTCTATTTGATTGGGATGTAATCCTGATTGGCGCTCGGTCTGTGCATCATTTGCTCTTTACTTGAATCATTTATGAGAGTGTCCAAGTGGCCATTCCACAGTACCCATTTGATCACAAAAAAAACTCGTGGCCTGTCTGGACATTTCTGCTGCTGAGAAGTACCAACTCTTGAACTGTCAAAGGCTATTTCATCGCTAGCTCTGGACTTCAAAGGTAGAGGCTGCAGCTGCAAAAATACAAAACTGGAAATAAAAACCTGGCATTTTGCTCAACTTAAATTCCATTCCTAAATTTGTCAAATAAAGAGAAAGAACAGGTGCAGAACATCCGAGCATTAAAACAAAATTTGTTTAGCAGTTAGGATTGCTTTTATGGAACAGAGTGGAAACCTGAAAATAGTGACTACTGCCAGTAACTGTAGCATTGTCTACGTCTGTCTCCTGAAAATTTTATTTCCCCGTGTAATTTTTGCAGTGTTCACAAATTAGTGCAGCTAGACTTGATGGACATGACAATAGGAACAAGTGCCGCCAAGAAGCAAACTTGCTTCTTGGCCAAAGGTTAACTTTGGTGTGCTGGGGTCTGCACTGTGAAACTCCGGGGACACAGCTCCGCCGGACATGGCACGGGACCTTGCTCAGCAGCAAAACTGAAAGCAGTGGAAGTGTGACTTTTCTTCCACTCAGTACAATGGGATGTGGGCTGAATCTGTCTTTGTTTCTCTGAGGAAGGGTGTGACAAGGAAGTGGGTTTTGCTTTTATTTTAAAGGCATCAAGCTTCCTCATTTCTTTCAGTGGGGAGTTCCCAGTCCCAGAGCCATTTCTCAGCAAGGGTGCTTCCCTCACGAGAGCACTTCCCAGAGGCTGAAAAACCTCTGCTGTGCATCTCTGCATGGCGGATCACTGTAGGAAACCCTCTGCCCGTCTTGCCCCATCTCTGGGGCTGGACACAGTGTCTTGTTTCTGCTGATCTCATGAGGTCCATGCAGTACTGCAGTAGTGTGCTCTCTCAAAGTTTTCATCCCTGTCCCATGAATGCCCCCAAGCCCACCCTGAGTCTCCTCAGGTGTTCCTTCCTTCTCTGTGAGAGCTGAGCAATGGGCTGCAGGAGGCAAAGACAAACTCCTCAGGTAAAATGTATTTATTAATACAGGCTCATTAACTTAGTACTTGGTCACAAGTAATAAAGAAGTCCAAGACCTTCAGAGTTTCTACAGGCCAGCCTGGGAAAGTCATTAATGCATGGTGGGCTACTTTAGCCTAGGACATGACCAGAGCCAGCAGCTCTTCCGTGCTTTTTGCTTTAGGTGTTCCTGGGCCAAAGCCTGTGTGCCCTCACCCTTGACTTGCCTCAACTCCTCACTTCCCTGTGGCAATGTTCACACTGGATCCATCTTCACAGGCTGTGT
This sequence comes from Tetrax tetrax, assembly GCA_009806455.1. Classification (NCBI taxonomy): domain Eukaryota; kingdom Metazoa; phylum Chordata; class Aves; order Otidiformes; family Otididae; genus Tetrax; species Tetrax tetrax. The sequence continues at coordinate 169,946 of WHYT01016080.1, forward strand.
TGGAGATCTGGATGAAACTGGTGAGGCTCATGGAGGTTTTGGGGAACAGGCTTCCCACACTGGCTTTCTGGTTTGCCTGCAGTCTGGACAGGTACTGTGTCCTTCCTTTGCAAGTCCACATACAGAAATAGGCAGAGGGCTTGAAACTAAAGGGCTTGTTTCCCTCCACTGAATATAAAAGGAGTGTAATGTGCCGTGCTGAACCATGCACATTTTCCCTTCCACCTGTGAAGATTCCCTCATTCCCCTGGGAGATTCCATGGGTTTCTGCTGTTCTCTTAGACACCAGCTGGTGAACTACTTTCTGCTGATCTGTCCTCAGTAAAACTGCCTGGAGACCTCAAGGCAGCCCTGGAATTCACATGTTCCCCATGGCACTGTGAGATTTTAGTCCTGTATGATTCTGGACTGTCTTGCAAGGAAAGGCAAATTCTTAAAAACTGCTTTGTATCTGAAGCCTTCCTATGTTTATTATCTGTCTAAAATGTCTTTGGCTTACTTCCTTTGAAAAGGACAAAACCCAAAGAATGAAATCTTCAAAATGCAACATCAGGCTAAGTCTTTGAGAGAGGAGGGAGAGACAAATGAATAGACCGGTTTGTATTCTGTGCCATGCTAAACAAAGTTAAAGCCATCTCTGATGTCAGGCCCACTTGCCTGAAAAGATCTCTGGTCAGAAATCTCAGCTGCATGGCCAGGAGTCCCCGCCTTCCTTCTGCTCTCAGTGTTATCTTTCACTCCATTTCTGTTCCCAAGACCTTCCCTGCCCTCCCCTCCCCTCTCCGGGCGACCGTTCGCCCAGGGGCCCTCCCGCCTTCCCCAGCGGCGACAGCCCCCCCCGGCGCGGCCAGCAGAGGGCGCCGCTGGGCGGCAGCACGGGGCGGCGCGGCCGGGGCCTGGCTCGCGCGGTGCGCAGGCGGGCCTCGCCCGGCGCGAGCCGTTCCCGCCTCCCGCGCCCCCTCGGCTCCCCCCTGCCCTCGCGCTCTCTTGCTCTTCTTCCTCACCCCGCACCCGGCTGGGGGCCCATTAGCTGGGCGTAGGGGTGATGAGATGCTGGAAACACCATTCCTGAAAACATTTTAGCTGTCAGTAGCTTGCTTGTTCCTCCCCGCCCCGGCTAATTTTCTGTTTTTAATTCACAGTTTGATGTTTATTTGCCACTGAAGCCTTGGCAGCCCTTTATCTGATGGCTCAAGTCACAAGCATGGCAACTGTCATGAACAGACAAGCCAGATGAAAAGTAGACACTGAAAATGCCAGCTAGAATCTGGAATGTCGGGGAAGCAAAACCAAGATGGGCGGCTGACGGGGGCTGACAAGGGAAGCCTCTAAGTAAAAGCACAGTTAGCTCTGGTCAGTGCGTGGGAATGTGGGAGAGGTTTGTTCCAGGATTTTTTCTTCTGTTTATCATATTGAAGAAGATCAGAGACAAGATCCTAAGGGATAATCCAAAGCAGGACGTATTCTTCTGAAACCTTTCTTGCAGATAGTTGTTTGGCATGATCCGTGAAAACTTCCAGCAATGGCAGTTGCACAGCTCCCTTAAGTAACCTGCTTCAGCACTTAATTACACTAGTGTAAAGAAAGCTTTTCCTAATGCGTTGCATGCTTCTTGATACTTCCCTCTTTGCTGTAATTCTGTCTGTTTTCACGGAATAGTTTTACTCTTTATTTACATGGCTCTTCTGAAGCTTTGAAGCTCTGTATATGTGGTTTCATAAAACATTGAGGCAACTCGTTTTGTTTTACATTTATCATGTGCTGATGACTCTGTTCCAAAATCCATTTTTTGTTCCAAAATTATTTCACTAATGTAGATTCATTATGAAAACTATTTGAGTTGCATATTTTCAAAGCAGCTCATTGATATGAATATACTGCTGTGAACGAGAACTGCTCTCTGTGAACCACATTGATAAAATTAATACGGTAAAAATTATCCTTTAAGAATTGACCTTGGCTGTTACACAGTCTGCAGTTGCTTACTTTTTCCCCTAGCGATTTTTCTGATATTAGTTTTAAATTCAGGGCTGGGTAGATGGTTTGGCAAAATATTCAAAGCTTCCTGACTTGGCAGGCTGGTGAGCACCAAAACCAGATGTTCATCCCGACGTTTCAAAGAAGTAGCAAATATACTTACTGCACAATAGGCAAAAGCAACAGAAATCAAATTCTTTTCACTGTACGGTGGATATATATATAAAAAAATTAAGTATGAAGTGGGAAAGGACATGTCTTCTTTTCCCCAATGGTAAAATGAAATTTTTAGAATTTCATTTTTTTTTCTAAAAGGCAGAATAACAACACTCCCTTTGGCATTACATGAGAAAAAAAAGAGTGTGCTGGTTCTGCTTCCTGCAGTCAGCTCACAAAAGCAAAACAGAATGTATGCATGGAAAACTTCTAAATATCCTACTTTCTGATGTGCATGGGAACACCTGGCAGTTGCTTATGGTGAGAATGGAAGTCTCAGGAAGATTCAGACAGGAAGATGAGTGCATCATGATCTTAGATGTACAATAAGTGGCTTTGATGCCTCTGCTTTAAAGGAAAGGACCTAAACTGCTGCCAGCTTACACAGAAATCAGAGGACTTTCCACATCAGTTCAAACAAAGAGGGAATATGCTGCTATACATTACAGGCTGCTGCTGCTTGCGGGTCAGGCATAGAGAAGAAATATCAATTTTGTCTCATCCTCCAGGCTTTGCAATGACTTTGTAAGCAACACTTGTAATCACTTGCTACTTAAGATTTTCAGCATGTAAGCCTCTGGGCTGTGTATTCCTTCTGCTTCTTGTTATTGTCAGTACTAATCCTGCTATATTGATAAGGGACCGCATCACGGCTAAGGGCTCCACTGTATTAAGCACTGTGCCAATACCGCTCAAAAGCTTCACAACCCTCAGCTTTGCAACTGAGTAATGTTTTCAGTCATGCCAAAGTGACTTGGGCCCCTAAGCCAGAATTGACTTAGAGATGTACATTTGTGTGGACAAAAGCATTTATGCCTTGCTTCATTCAGCCTCACTCAGTGTCTGCCTGTGCTTCTACATACCAAAGGGCAAAAGACAAGGAGATATCCATGCAAAACTTTCAGTTCATCCTTCTTTTACTGCTGTTGACTTTCCTTGTATGCATGGTGGTAGTCAAGCTGCAAGAGCAACGTTAGAAATACACACGTATCCATCTCTCCCACACAAAAACATTTAATTCTTTGTGAGATTTACAGTGAGATGAGCAAATGTTTTGGGACAATGACTTCTGGCTTTCCCCCTCATAATTCCTGGTGCTTAAGTCATTTATTTACAGAGCAAATCTCCCAAAGCTGACAGATTCTGATCGCACTAAGCTGATGAAATATACATACTTTCCTGCCAACTAAGGAGATATTTCTCAGATAATCCAGCCAATTGGCAGGACAGTGTCTCTCAGGAAATGTTTCGCAAAGGCATCCCGGCTGATTTGGTGCAGGAACTTGCAGGAGCTCCAGGTGGACGCTGAGACAGGGCAAACTGGCTCCATGGCTGCCACACTGTGGGTCAATGGCCCCACAGAGTTGGTGCCTGTGGCAGCTCTGGGGTCAACGTGGAGAGGATCAGCTGGGTGATGGGGAAGGCTGAGACCAGCCCATCTCTATGCTCCCAGCACCTGGAGAAAGGGCTCAGCTCCACCATCTTCAAATGTCTCTTCCCAAGCCATGCTGTGGTTCCTGAAGTTCTCCCAATGTGCTCCTCCACTGGGAAAGCAAGGTTCATGAGGATTTTTAGCAGAGGTGCAAGAAGTGGGTATCTGACACTGTCTTGAACTATTTTCTAAGAGTAACTGAATTTGTTTTCCTTCACAGTTGCACATACTTCAATGTAAGTTTATGTGCAAACACTCACTTAGGAGTAAGAATTTCCTATCTTGACTTAATTAAAGTTACTTAAAAGAATAAATCTCCTTAAATTAAGTCAACTGTCTTAATTTTGTCCTTGTGTAGCTTTGTATCAGAATTGCTGGAAGCGTGAATTAGACCAGATGTAGTCAATTCAGGTCCAGCGTGTGTGCTGAGGAAACACTCCTGAAAACTGATCATCTGAGGATTTTGCGATATATTTCTTGTCAGCAGTTGCAACGAAGTACTTCAAGGCCTAAGCCGCAGCAGCACGGTTCGACGACAGAATCCATAAACAGCTTGCCGTGGCCTGTGATTAAAATAGAAAATGGCTGATTTAACGTCAGGCACAAATCCCATCACAGAACTAGGCCCAAATCCACATGAGTGCTTCCTGAGGTCAGGTAGAATTCACAGTTTGAGCAGAGGTCGTGGCAATACCTGGCTTCTTGCCGTAACAGTTCATCAGAAAATAATTATAAAAGTCAAATTGGTGATACTTACAAAGTGCCTGTAAGGACACATCAAGTAAGTTATTGTACTTTCTCTGCTAGCTACTTCTGTACACAGCGAGCTGTCATTTCTCACCCCATTCTTCTACACAGGATCAAAGACAATCCTACTTGTAGTCAAAAAGCATAGTATCCCATACATATGCCTCCCAAAAGACAGCAAAAATTCTGCAGAAATGCAGCAACTAATATTTACTAAACTGCCAGCAGGAGTTTTTCTCTGCTGGGCTCCAAAGGAAAGAGAGAAGGCTGTGGAGCCAGCTTCCTCAGGCCAGAATTTAAAAATCATCATATATGTCACATATGTCTACACATGCATTTACACCAGCAGATATTCCCATGTTTGCTCCTGGAACATCATGTGAATAGATATGTGATTTGTACCTCCAGATTTGGCCCTTATATATTGCCATCATGAGTGCACACAGAAAAGCAAGCTGTTTTGAGCTGTCTGCTCATTAGGTTATCTGGTAGAAAAGAAGCAAACAAATAAGCTGAATATTACTTTCTGATGGGGGATATCACTCTCATGTCTATGTACTGGTAAGAGTAATTAACGGTAATATACAATGAAGGCACAAGGAAGATAGGAAAATGGAAAGGTGGCCCTCCACTTTCACCCCCATGAAAATATAAATAATTTACTGTAATAATTAATATGGAGGTTTCTTTGGCTGATGCCTTCAACTGTAGAGTTATAACACTTACATGGAAGGAAAAGACATGTCGTGGATAATGTTTTAAATCTTTGCATTTCCTTCAAACACTTAAAATATGTTCTCATTCAGGGTATGGTAGAACTTTCCAAATCTGATACTGATTTTTGAACTTCCGAGTTATGTGCCTCACGTCTATGTGACACATGTAATAACTACCATTAGTTTTGAACTTCAGGTAGCCATTTTTCATACTTTTATTACAAATATCAAGCCATTTAATTTTTTTTTTTTTCTTAAGGGCCTGAGTTTTTTGAATTGTAAAGAACATGTCAGAATTTCCATTTTTGTAATACAACAGTTTCCTAGTACAGAAAGCTCAAAATCCAAAAGACAGACATGCATGTCAGAAAGCAGAATTTTCAATAGCAATTTTTAATACTGTTGCTGGTGATGCTGGGACAATAAATGGGAAACCAGGTTTCAAATCGGGCCTTTAAGTGCTTATCTATTCCAAAAAGCCTGTGGGTTATCTCGTACGTAGCGCGAGTTTAACGGTGCCATCTGTTCCCTGACAAGGCGGAGGGCTGTGGCTGATAACAGTCACCTGGAGCCCTGCCCGGCTCCCAGAGGGATCCCAGGGCTGCTTTCCAGCAGGCACCGTCTGGAGCAGAGCTGCCACATCCCAAAGGCACGGCATGACAACTACCTGCCCGGCAGCGCTGCAATATCCCAAAGGCACGGGAGGTGGCACCAGCCTCCCAGCAGTGACCCCGGGAGGCAGCGCCAGGCTCGGGCTGGCTCTTGGGGGAGATTCATTTGTTTCCTCCGAATTTACACCTCCAATTCCTCCAAAACACCGCTAGCCAAAAGGTGCTGGGGGAGCAGTGAGAGCGCAGGGGAGGATGCTCACGGGGCTGAACGCAGACGAAGCCGAGGGACATAAATAATCAGTGCTGATGGTGCTGGGACCACATTTCGCTGCCTGTCGGGAGACCTGCACCACTGAAAGCTGAAGTAAGGGCTCTGTCACAGGCACCTCCGATAGTGAGGGTGATTTTGGGAAACGACTGGACTCTGGGGAAACCCGTGCTATGACTGGTTAGAAGGTCAGCATTTTTTTTGTTTGCCAAGGGTGGTATAAAACCTTCTGCAGACCCTGTTGTGAAGCTCTTGCTCAGGGAATGTGTAAAGCGTTTGGTTAATGTAAAACACATATTTACAGAGACTTATAAAAGCGTACTATAATTTAATAGTTAATAGCCTGGTTGGTGATGACAGCACACAAATATTAGCAAGAATATTGTAATAGCTGTGGAGGAATTATGAGGGCCCTGAGTTCCTATAGCATACAGTTTTATTTTGAGGGGAGGAGTATTTTTTCTTTCTTTTTTTTCCTTCTTTACAGAAAGTGCAGAATTCAAAATGGAAAATCTAAGATTAAATCTAAAGCTGCTAGCTTACAAGTGAGAGGTGAAAAAGTGACAGTCTTCACAGTAACACTATTCCACATGGCAACCAGCAATATTTTCCATTCCTGTTTTTCTTTTCAAATGTTTCTTTCTGGTGCTGCTGAACTTCTTGCCCTCTTGAATACTTTGCTTTCTGATACAAGAAGCACTGCAAGCTCATCCTTCTTGAAAGGGGCTATTTATTCAGTGAAGTTTTGTCAGACCACTTATGTAACTTCAAAACCAATTCCCAGTGCTTTCCTTTTGCTGCCTCTTTGTGAGAAGCATCTGGATTCTTGGACTGAACAGATATTATATAAATACAATACACTGTGCTGCTATATCAATATCAATTGCTGCAGTTGGATCACCAGTGCTGTACAGCTGCAGAAAGGAAACAGTCTTGACAAATAGGATACATAGGATTTTTCCAGTACGGTATTTAGAAAGAGCTGCCACGTGAAATCCTCGTTAGGCAGCAGTGCTAGAAAGATAAAGTCAAGCTACATAAGTGCCACAGCAGCAAATGTGAATCTCTCATTTTCTTCCTGAATTCTTGCTTGCTGCAATCATCACCATGCCTAAGTGAAGAACAGCAAAATGTATTGGATTATCAGGCATAAGAAAGCTGATGACTGACAGAGAAAAGCAACTTTACTCCAAGGCACAGATGGGAAGCACATACTGTCCTCAATTTGTCTGCTTTTCCTTTAGAGAATGACAAGTATTTAGCATTATACGTCCCCTGGGTATCAGTGTTGAACCATGGATGTTAGCTGCGTATAACATTTCAAAGCAATCGTTCTGTTAGCACAATTACAAACACACTTGATTAAACCATTCTGCACTATGAAAAGAAGTTGCAAACAATAGATTCAGTAAATTATACTCCATTGCTAAATTATTCTTCCTTTTCCCTGTTTGTTTTCTTAGTACTGAGAAATGGGGTTTGTGTTATTTGTACAAACTAGCAGGGAGACTTTGCAATACAGAAGTCTTGACGCTACTCAAACATGCAGTCATATGCTCAGATCATTCCATGCTCTTTCCACTAAGGATGATGGCACCTAGCTCTGTCAAATAAGCCGTACATGGCCCGTTGCTAGTAAAAATACTCTTTTTCTGTTAATGGATCCTGACAGGAGGGAAGAGAAGAATCAACCCAGTTTACTGTCTTGAGGTTGCCATTGACAAAACATTGTATCTAAGTATTTTCAGGCATTTGATGAGGATCCAATATCAGATGGATTAGAAAAGGAATAGAAATGACAGGAAGATTGTGAAGGTTTTTGGGAGAGACCTGAAAAATGAAAATGTCTTTTCCAGATCTTTCCAACATTCCTCAAGCTGGCCAAAAAAGGGAAGGCATTTTGCATCTAAAGACTGTTTTAGTAGAGAATCCAGAAAGTGCTACTGGGGGAAAAAACTTACCTTTGAAAACATCTTGGCTATCAAAGGAAAGAATTAGACTGTCACTTGGACTATTAGATTATTTGAAATATGAAGGATACTATTGAAAGGGGTATTGGAGATGATGGATTATACCTATTTGCTACACAGTGGCAAAATAGATGCATAGTGGTATGGTTTCTAGTGTGTTTCTTTTTTATTTCTAGTGATTTATTGGCAGAAGGCCTGCAAAAATAATGGAAAATCAAACAAAGCAACCAGTTAGTTAAAAAAAAATGATAGCATTAATACCCTTAACCTGTTTGAAAGTTGTATTTTTATTTTAAATACCATTAGTCACTTTTAAAATACCATTAGTTGCTTTTTAAATAGGGTATTGTATGCTTTGTCTGAGGTCAGAGCAGGTACATGGTGTTTGCATAACTCACAGGGTACAAAGCTCTCTCTGCTATTTCTGGATGCTCAGAACACCATTGAACCAAGACTGCATATTTATAATGCACGTTTTCTTCTTGAACCTCATGTATATCTCTGATTATAATTCCTACAAATTACTTGAATGCCTCTGTGCAGTTTAAAGTCATGTGTCAAAGTCAAGTCTTTTTAAAGAAGTGATTTGCAGAAAATGAAAATACACTAAGCCTTTTAATCTTAAATCTCGCCCTCTCAGCAGAAGAAAAGGATCTGAGTAGAAGAATACAAATCTGCTCTTATGAAAACCAGTGGAAAATGTATAAGAGGAAAAAAATACATCAGCTGCTAATATTGGCAATCTAAATCTTTTGGACGCTCTAATACTGAGAATTAAGAGAATGTGTGTTCAGCTGACGAGATATCTCCACTGATGGAGAAGGAACAGCCTGAAAACATATGAAAATGTAGAGGGTACTGTCTAAAAATAATTTACCAGAAAAAAAAAAAAAGTTTTGAAAAGCCCCATTTCAAAAGTCTGTTTTTACAATGAAGGATGCAAAATTACTCATCAAGTGCTTAATCACAATCTTCTATAGTTTCTTGGCTGCTTGCTAATACGAGTATTACCATCCAGACTGATTTAGTTGGCTCAGCTCTTCCCTTGATGGCTTAAATGATTTACTCTCCATCCTTTTGAGAACACAGGCTCCAAGAACACTTGTTCCAGTCTCTAGGACATGCCTGCTCTGTGCCTGCTCTGAAAGAGGCTTTTTTTTTTGGCTTTCTTATCCTTTGGATCAAACTGCTGACAAAAACATGTGCACAGGTTGTGAGATAGATGTTGCACATGCCATTTGGTCCAGTTAAAATACTAGAAGCATACTAAGGCTTGCTGAGGTTGGAATATCCTCTTGCATTAGGGAGGTTAAGAGTAACAAGATTGATTAAGTTTCTCTACTTTTTCAACAGATAGTAGGTCTGTGACAGCTGAGCTATGGACAGCATGAATTTAGTAGGGCACGTACCATATTTTGTGAGGAATAAGTGCAATATGTGGAAGATCAGAAGCAACTCCATTGTCTTTTTAGTATTTTTAGCCATCCTTTGGCAAGTATATTTAAGATTTCAGAGTTCGAGAGACTTGAACTGAGTCTATCAGGTTAAAGTTGAAGCAGTCCCTACTCTGTGCCTACTTTTCCCTGCCTGCAGAACCTCCTGGTTTGCTCCAGACCACCCTGCCAACATCTACGCAGTGTGAACTATCAGGCAGATTGGGCTCAGATGATCGTATACCAGGGAGGGGACTCCACCGTATACTCTGGAGGGATTTCTGCACTTCTCCCACTCTTGGCTTAGGGTGCAGTGCCTTTGGTTTCAGCTCTCTTCTTCCCCTCAGTCATGTGGTAAGTGTAAGGAACAGAAAGAACAGGCAGCTTTCTTTAATTGAAGCATTATTTTGCATTAACAATAGCGGCATAATAACACCTAAAATAAAAGGATTTTAAGTAACAGAGGTTTATATCACATATGTGTGTACTTGCCATCCTGATCTCAAGCAAACTTCAGTTTCTTAAAGGCTGTGGGCTGTTCCCCTGCTGCAGACTGCCCCACTTTTTCTGGCTCTGCATGCCTGCCTTGCTTTTAACAGTCTCTCACCTGTTTATGGCGTATCTTCTTTTAATTTGCTGTGTTCATCAATTTGCTCTTTCTGCTGTGTTCACAAGAAACCCCATTCCAATGAGTTCAGCACAGGTTTAAGGGTAAACCATCTTAAGTGAATACCTTTTCTATCAATAGTGTTAGATTTGCAGTCTTCAGCCACTGTCATTATGTCCTGCTTATTTTTCCAGTGTGCTCATAAACTAAATCAATAGATTTTTGCAGAACTACACCAGTAACAAGCACACAGTCATACCCCATTCAGAAAATAACGGAGAGCAGCTGTGATATAGGAAGAGTTGGTGATGCTAAACTTGAAACTGCTGGATCATTCTCCTTGTCATTCTTTAACTTGAGAAATGAAATAACAAGAAGACAACTCCTTTGATTGGAATTTAGTGTTTTTCATAGTTAAGACTTTTCTGTTAAATGGGAGTTCTGACTTAGGAGTCCAATCCCAGCTCTTTTTATTTTATTAGATAGAGTAATTGAATGCTGAAATAGAAGCATATGGGTAAAATAATTGGAAGATCTCCTGGACCAATAAGTGTAATGTTGTATTTTCTTCTCCAGACTCTGCTTTCCTAACTAATACATATTAGTCATTGTATATACTTATAGAAATAACCCTTTATTCTGTACAATTTGAGTACATCCACTGTTTTGCCTGCTTTTTTATCTTCTTTTTTTTTTTTTCCATGTATTAGGGAGGCTCAAAATAGTATTGTTAGAAAACTTAATCTGTTTTACATTTTATATGTGTAACATAGGAGTGCCAAAGTTTAGAACAGTTGTGCCATTTGCACACACTAATGTTTGCAAAAAATGGCCATAACATTTTTGTTGATCACTAATACATTTTTCATGCCCACAGTTTGATATCTGCAAGGCAATATACTTCCTTTGTAACCAAGGGACCTTACATGCAGTCTCTAAGTAGCCCTTTCAATAGGCAGAATTAATCCAAGTTACTATGTGATTGGTAGGAAATGGCACAAGTGATTTGACAGATTGCGCTCTACCGTCAGAGCAGATCGAATGAGCATCCCAGGCCGATACTGAGAAGCCTTGTTCTGAGGAAGGCACTCCCCACATTTCAGATAAGACATAAAACTGAGACCCTTGCTGCTTGTGGTCATCAGAGAGCTTAAACTACTTTTGTAGTGTCAACACCAATGCTATGACCAAAAGCCATACATGTAATTACTTTCCACCTACTCAAATCCTCCAGCGGTTTCAGTGGTATATGATACCCTTCTCTACTTCCAACTCCGAGCTTGTGTTCAAAATTGGCCATTGTTAAGCAGTTACTGCTAAGAGCCACTGCTCTTGGGGCTACTGTATAACAATATTTCATCCTTCAATATCCTCTGAAGAAAGGAGACATAGAAAGCCAGAAGAGGTAGGTGAATGTATGTGTATTTTAAAGCTTCCTCTATGACTCCAGAGCTGAATCACTCTCATGGCTGGCAGCAGTTTAAGCCTTGAGGAGAACTTTGCAGGAGACTCACTGTTGTGATGCAAGCAAATTTTCTGAAACTTTGACATTTTCCCTCTCCTTCCCTCAGAGGATAAAATAGGTCAGTTCTAGGTATGAGTGTGAATTTTGTGGTTTGGTCTCCACAGGAGTACAGGTCTAATAGAAGAAGGTGATTCCTATGTCACAGAATCCACTCCTGTGGTGTCACCACATCACACTGTCTTGACTATAAATCTTCAAAATAATTTTTGTTTCTTCTTTGTACCTCTAAAGCAAAGTCCCTCCTAACTTTAGACTGGCTTTCCAGTCCTTTTGGAGTTTATTCTTCGAAAGTCATCATTACCACTATGGAAATGGAGAGAAAGAGTGGGAAGGGAAACTGGTAGCTGGTTGTTTTCTCTTACTGGATGTGACAGGGCTGAAAGCAACATGCTAGTTCAGTGGCCTTTGGCAGACTGCTGCCAGCTTTCTTGGTATTTTTTTTTTTATTATAGTAATTTTTTTTTATTTTTCAAGAAGAGAAGATTGGATCCTTGTGGGTATTTTCCCATTGAGTGCATTAAGTTCCATGTATTTCAACTGTATCTTACTGAACATTTGGACACTGTGTCCTCCAGGAGAACATAATCCCACAGGAAGCTCTTCCAAGCATCCAGCAATTAGTGAAGTTTTAGCTAGGAGGTAACTGATATTGAGGGGAAAACAGTTTCACTCTGCAAGTAGACAGGGCTGCTATTTATTTCTCATTCCCCTCTTAGTCTCCAATTCTTTTGCTCTTTCCAGTTATTTCTCTATTTCTAATGGAAATAAGCATGGAGTAGCTTTCTTTGCAAGACATCTTAGCAGCAATTACTTGGTTGGAAACTTAGATGGATACTTAGGAACCTTGCTTAAGTGGAATCCATGGTGGAAGACATCCAGGAAAATCTATTGGCGGCTTGGAGTGTACTGAGTAGTGTTAGAAGATTTAAGTCTCTCCAGAGATGCTTAAATCTCAACTAGATTCGGCAACTGCAGCATATGCTGCAGCTCTTGCTTAAAAATAAAATAAAAATGAAAATTAAAAAAAAAACTGTAAGATACTAATAAAGCATGCAAAAGTGCAATATCAATACTCATATGAAAGGTGGAACTGGCAGCATGGAATCTAGAAAGGGAGCAAGAGATATAACTGAAACCATATCAGAAGCAAATTTCACCAAAGTCAGTCACTAGGCAAAGATTTTCAATTAGCAGGTCCTTGTACAGGTGCATGAAGTATTGCCAAGAGAACATGAAAAGTTCAGCTGTGACTCAATTTCACTGGGAGAAAAAGTTACTGATATAATGAACACAATGAAAACAGTTATGTTTCAGGACTGTCATCCACATTTTTGTGCATCTGGAGCATATTTTTCTTGGAGTAAAAGCAGAGATAAATCCTCATTTGAAGCCCAGAGAAGTCAACAGAAGTCTTTAAATCGACTCCAGTGGGTTTTTCACCAAGTCTTTGACTGGCACATCATGTAAGCAAAAGTCTTAAATGAGAATCAGACTAATTCTTTTGGCTTGCAGTGTTGCGGACACCTTTCCTAGCATTTTGGATGGGGAAGCAACAAATATTTTATGAAAGTATTTTGCTTTCATGCTATGCATGAAAGTGACCAAGCCAACAATGCCAGGGCCTTATAAACAGCAAGAAACGAAAGAGCCCTGGAGGGCCGTGACTCTACCAGAGCTAACCTACGCATTAAATTAAACCTGGATCATTTGCTAATCTGGAGCCAGAGTGCCCAACGCCAGGCACTAATAAACCCTCAATGCCCAGTCATCAGCAGGGTGCCACAGAGACTTAAAATACCAATTTCAGGAGCTCAGAGGATTCATGGTATTATCCGCTATAGCTTTACCTCGTTCAGCAGTGCTTAAGTTTCTTTTGGGCTTTCCATGAGTAGGCACTGACCCAGTATTTGGCCTTTAATGAAGAACAGAAGCATTAAATGCTCAAAAGTTTTCCAATAAAGAAGTGAGCCATTACTGAAATTCACTCATTTTATCTTAATAAGATTGCATTTCCTGCCAATAGCTTAAAATATGCCGATATTCTCCCTGAAAAGAAAAAGGTCTTAACTCTAAAATAAGACTCTGGAAATGATATAATATAAACATGTGCTGACATTAATTACTGTAATATTTATCTATAAAACAGATGGTAGTGCTTTCAAAAATGCGTGAGCAATGATCAGAATGAATTCATTAGGCATTTATACTGCTGTCATGTACTCACATAGGTGTTGCCTTGGACCCTGCTATATGCTAAGGGACTCTTTCTTTTTAAGTGAGGTTTTACCAAACAGATGGAAAACATTATTAACTACTGTTTTCCTTTCTTGTCAAAGATGTTTTGTCTAATCATTGCTATAATTACACATCCACATTGTAGTAAATCATGCTGTATAAACATTTAGAACAGAGTGGATTATTAAGGTGAAATGCAAAGTATTCCAGACATTAAAACAAAACAAATACTGGACTCTGCTGAATAATAACAATTTTCAACATCAAGAACAGACAAAACATAATTTAATAGCTTTGGCTTTTCTTTCTTCCATTTATGTCCCATTATTCTATGTACAGTGTGTCCTGGGTGCTTTCAAACACCTCCTTCCCCTTTCTGTGTGTGAATATTTTAGTGAGGAGACATTTTCCTTTATACAGCAGCTCCCTTCAACATCTTGCTACCACTGTTTTCTTCTTTCCATCTAATAAATGACCACAAATGTATTCAGGAACAAAGCAGACAACAATGAAATCTACTGGGGGCCCTTTGTTTCCTAAGATAGCCACAAAATTTCCACTCTAGTTGAAGCAAGAGTGTTTGATCAGGGTAACCAACTATTTTGGGACCAGATCTGCAGTACTCAGCTTTTCCACCTGCAGCTCCACATCTGTCAGGTTCAGAATCACAAAATATCAGCATGAACAACTGCATTTCTGTCAGGCTTGTGACTCCACTCAAAGGCTGCCGCAGCCCCACTTTGGGTCACAACCTCAGTTTGGGAATTGCTGGCATGGGTGGTGGTTCGGCGCAGTTCACATCACGCAGCTGTGCTTGGCCCTCTTTGGCCAAGCAGTGAGTGCAGTGGGGATGCATTTGATTTAACAGCTATGGTCTAGATGTCTATCTTTGTGCTGATCATCCTTTAAAGTCAGTGGAAAGAAATAGTAGCTTTTACAGCATTGGATTAATGGACTGTACTGACAGGGTGAATTCTGCTCTGGTGCCCAGATCTTTCTATTTCAAGGCTCTCTGAACTTCTAGGATTTGAAAGGTCCTGCTTGAAACTAATATCTTTCTGTTATTCCAAAGGCTTGTGAGTATTGTCTTACAATGTCAGAAAACTGAGTTATTCTCCTTCTGTGGACATCACGAAGGCATATGTTCAGTTATTACAGACAGAATTCAGATTCCGTCAGAGGCTCGAAGAACATTTATTGCATCTTACTTACAGTTCACACTTGGAAAACAAAAAATACCTTAACACTGTGTACAATTTCAGAACAATTTTCACATCTTCTTTTCTAAGAGTCAGGCCGCATCAACATTTTTCCCTTCTAACTTAGTTAAAAGTTATTGCACCAGCTGTTTCTTGCAAGATAAAAAATTTATGATAGCTGTAGGAGCTATGGCCAGAAACTAAAATACAAAAACGTTTCACTGGGTTTAGACCTTTTCTGCTTACTTTTGCAACCAAAATAGAATTGCGCCGTATCCTGCTATTCCTGAAAGACACTATGGCCAACTGCAGAACTAGCAGAATATCAGTGATGCTGGGCAAATAAAGCTGGTTTATAGGGTAGCTGAAATACTGAAAAAAACCCACAAACAAACCCCAGAAGGAGACATATAAGTAGCTTTTATGAAAAGCAAACTAACTATATTCAATGGGAGAAAAAAATCAGTCTGTACAGAATAGATTCACCAAGAAATAATGGCTTGATCCCATCGTCTTCTGTGGTTCAATATCAAGATGTACTTAAAGGATAAAAATGCCAGTCTTTCTTTAAAAAAAAAGAAAGCCCAGGAAAGCCAGATTTAACTTTAATTATATTTCCAAAGAAATGAGTGTAATTTTCCTCCTTGTATCAATCTTGCTTTTATTCCTATTTAAAAACAGTATATATTATGCAGTACAAAGCAATGTTTTACTGCTGCAGATTAATATATTTCTTTCTACAAACATTTACATAGTATGTCGGAAGTTGATCATGACTTAGATTTTATCAGCAACATTCTCTTTGTTATAATTCCATACATTGCCTGCGGAAAACCAAGGGGACAGAGCTGGCTATTTCTACAAGCTGACCACAAAGTCTGCAACAAATTGTGAGAGTTAGGGTTTGGTTAATGTCTGCTACAAGATAAAACCTCATGCAAATTGTTACTACATCAAAAAAGGCTGATCATCAGTAAACCTGTTATACCTTTCCACAGATGCAATTTTTTACAACTTCTACAGCCTGCCTTCTCATGTCTCCTACGTGGGTGGCAGAGGCTTCACCCAGCTTAGTTTTGCTGTGTTGAAATGACCCCGCAGTGCTACGGTGCCATTAGCTGGCGAGGCAGTAGGTGTTTAATGTTGCTCTTTCAAAGCACATTAAGCCCACTGCAACTTTCCTGGCTCAGGAGATGCATTTCCAGCTGCTGCTTGGCCCTGCCAGTATCGCACAGGGACTGCCCCATGTGTTCACCCGCTGTGCCCAGCACTGCACTGAGGTGAGGCTGACCAGATGACAGCTCCCTACTTAAATGCCAGGGCATGGGTAGGTTCAGTCTGTTTGCAGCGGCGTGCTCTTAGGGTCATAGTAGAGCACACTCTAACCTTTCAGTAAACCTCGTGAAGGACTGCCATGCCACTTATCTCTTACCGACAGCAGTGTAGAGGCTTGGCACATTGTTCCTTCTGGAAAAAGTGGATATTCAGGGTGTCTTTGTGAAGAACCACTGAAGTTGTGAAAGGAAGAGGTAATGCACCAGGTACACAAATCCATGCCACATGCAGCATATTTCATGAAGGCGCTCTCCTGCTGTGAGAAAGCCAAGAACAAAACCAGACCTCAGGCTGCTTTGAAGCCACCTGTTTGTGTTGTAACAGGCTGGGCAATTTGCAGAGTCACCCTCATGCCAAATTTTAAAGCTGACATCAGTGAGCTATCAAAGCTACCAAGGGCACTGGAACTGACTGGTAACGGTGGAACCTCATTCTATACCAGAACATCTTTGATACAAAGTCTACGGCAAGAGGAGAATAAATCAGCACTAACTCCTCACCTGGCCACCCTGATGGGGAAGCCTCCTCTGCTAAGTACTGTTCTTGTATCACATAGTGGAGCAGATGGTCTGTAGACCCTTCTGGAGCACACATCTATTAGCAATTTTCCTGTGACTGAGGTAAAAGCGTTTCTATGATGCTGCTGGACTTTGCTACTTAAAAGCTCCTATGAGGTATGATGATGATATGTGATGGTATAAATATTATTATATACGACTGGTGTTTAGGGCTAAAACTCTTTTTTTTGGTGGGGGGGGAGGGGCGCGGTGGTGCTAGCTGGATGTTGCTGTTTTGGGCAGATTTGGGCACTAGATCACCTTTTCAATGATAAAAGTGTATAAGGGAGGTATCACTCTAAAATCAGTGTTGTGAAAATGCTGTCTGCCTTTTGCTTTCCACAAACCTCTCCTTATTCCTTTCCATCAGCTGTCAGCCATAACAAACATTCACCACCAAAATGTAGCTGGGGAGATGGATCAGAAGTGGTTAGGGGGGAAGGAGCTGTTTAAGACACCACTGCTCTAAGAAAGCAAAAGTTCTCAATCATCCAGCTGTGTGTCTGTCTCTCTCAGTTTGCCTTGGATGACACAAAATGTCGCATATATTCCTCTTCTCTTCAGTGAACCAACTTCAGTAATATTACCTTATACTGAAAACATATTGAGGATTGTGATAACGAGACATAATTTCAGCTTTCTTGTTTAATAGTCCAGCTTCTTAATTGAGAAGTACAGGGAACTGAGTGTAAAAGCCTCATCCTAATCTCATGGCTGACCCAGCAAGGACCTTCTCTGTGGCCCAAGTGAATGTAGGAAAGAAATGGGAGACACTGAGTTAGGTCCTGGGAATCATGAAGAGACAAACAGCCTCACCTGAAAACATACTCTGACAGTGCCTTCCTGCATCCATAGCCCTTGCTTTACAGCTTGCATGAAGTGCAGGTGCTGTGAGCAGCTCCTTCCCACCCAGATTACGGAGTTTGGACAACAGAGGCTTCTGGGAACAGACATTCAAACTTCCAATCCTACAAAAGGACTTATGCCTTAGCACTTGACTTTTTGAGTTACCAGAAGGATGGCAGGAAGGAAAACCTGGGGTGAAAGTCAGTGCAGATGCCTCAAGTTGGTTAGCTCCTCACTGCAGGAAGAAGAACCTGGCAAAGTTTCAGCTGGTAACCAGATTTATCAGAGTAGTGAGGGCGGCCCCACCCAGTGCGTGCTGCAGGGGTGAGCTCTGTACCCGTTGCTGCTGAGCTCTGCAGCTTCACTGTCAGGAGTTCTGCAGGCAGCACCACTGCTGCTACCAGATCAGCTACTTGCTGAGGACCTCAAAAGCAGGACTGTAGAAAAGGCAAGTGAACTAAAAATTATTCCCATAGTAGTGTCTAGTCAGTGTGCTCTTTCCTAGTGTTATTGTTACTATGTTCCTACTGGTGCCACCATTGATGAGGTATGGGCTAGTACCACTGAAAAAAATACTACAGACCTAAAACCTGGTAGGTTTGCTCTATTGCAAAGCTTTTGGCAGACTGTCAAATATATCACTAGAAACTGTTGGCTCCAAGAGTATTTTCTCCACTAGCCAGTAAGAGATCAATAACAGTGCTAATCATGAGAGTGAGGAGAGATCATAAGAGAGCAGTAAAACAAGGGAAATTGTGAGTTTCACCTGTCATTCCTGTTGATTCTGGATGGTTTCCGCTAGTAATTTCATAATGCCTCATGAATTTCCATAAGGCAGAGGGCCCAGCACATGCATAAAGAACTTTTGGAATTTTTGCCCATGGGGTTGAATGCTTAATATAGAGAAAAATGTTGATCTATGGAAATACAGGCTGAGATTGCAGTAGGGGACAATTAGCCATCTGGACTCAGGTTCTACAGGTTGTCTGGTAAGCCCCAGTGCAGTGCAGATAACTGTAACCTCTGCACATAAGCAGAGAGGCCCTGTGGGTGCCCCAGTAGCCTCTTTAGCTGCTCTTCAGCATCAGTAAAATGACTGTAGGCTTCTGGCAGCTGAGTTCAGAGGTTATCCATCCTTACACTATGAGTATACAGGAATATAGCTTGATTTGCAGACAAAAGGGACAGAAGATGGGTTAGATTACACTGGATTAGACTCACATAGCTGCACCTCAATATTTGCACTAGTATGTCATGATGCACAGCAGAGCCATTGATTTTTCCCGGATGCCAGCCAGTGGGAGCACTGCAGGGACAGGACACAACTGGGGAGAAGAAAGGGCTCCTATTCCCCCTCAGCAGTCTCCTCCAACCTTCTGTGCTCAGCATGAAGCTGAGAGCAAAAGGTGAAAGACTCTTCAATGTTTTTCTGCTGGGAGGACACTTTTCAGGAGATGGAGCTCGTGCCAGGGCTGAGGAGGAAGCAAAGAGGAAAGAAGCTTCCAGACAGCAATTATAAAACAATCCCAAAGAGCAGACTTCAGACAGGTCAGTTTAGATCATAGGAAACAATTTATGAACCTATCGTGTTCTGTTTTTCACTAGACTGAACGCTGAGTACATAGACAGTATACAGTCAGGTTTCTTCACCAACACATGGATACATACCGCTTGCTGTGATGGAAGGTGATGTGCCAAACAGCTGGATTTCAGACATGCAAAGGTATAAGGCAGAGGAAGGAAAAAAAAGGTAAGAATTATACTGTTTATACAGTGAAAGGTTCACTAAGCTAGGACTAGACACTCAGAATTTTGAAGGATAGGGCAGAAAAAGCCACTACAATACTTTTGAAAAAAGGAAGTAACATAGACTTTACAGAATTAGGAGGAAAAGCCCATATATTTTTACTGACATATTTTGTGTTGGATTTCATCTGCAATGAAACTAAAGGAACTATGGAAAAAGGTCCATCCAGCCCTTGATTGCTTACTTAGAAGAATTATGAGCAACCTGCTCTAGTGGAAGGTGTTCCCTGCCCACGGCAAGGGGGTTACACTAAATGATTTTTAAGGTCCCTTCCAACCCAAACCATTATATAATTCTATGATTATAGAATTTATATAGAGATCTATGTCTCATCTCATGAAATGTACTTTTCTGTCATTATTCAGACACATATGATTAGAATATACCCGGGCCAAACAAACATGTATTCTGTGGCATGATCAATATGCATATTGAACCAGCTTTGGAAGGAAAGTGCAAAGTCCAAAAGCTGTAGAAACACTAAATAAAACATCACAGTACTAGAAGATGACAATTTTTACTTTATTTGTTATTATTTTCCCATTTTATTCCTCAAGAGTTCGAAAAGTTCTGGAGTTTTGGAGTTTTGCTGTAGCAGAAAATAACATGGGATCATTTACAGAGACTTAGTTCAGAGTTTTTGAATTCTGGATGCCTGCTAAACTTGAAATACTTAAATAATAAATGTGAAATTCTTCTTCTGACATCTATTAGTAAAACAATAGTTAACGATCTAGTACATAGTGGTGAGAATTATCTGTGTTCTTAGCAAGTTGTCAGATTTTATCAGTCTTTGAACAATTTTAGTAAAAACTTTTCGTTCTTTCCTTAAACAGTCGTGGTTTTACTTGGATTGTATCAGTCTCCATCACCACTCAAGAGAAATTAAACTAGACAACAAGCTTGGAGTTGTACATACCCTTGGAGTAATTTAAAAACAAAGGAAGATTCTATCACCTGTGGGTATATGATCTGCTTGCTATGAACTCCCAGGACACTGCAACAGGCTCAGTATGAGCAGGTGATGTCTAGAGAAGATGTCATCCACAGCCCAAAGCTGCTGGTTCCTGTTTCATGCACACAAGGGTATTATTAGGCGATATAATTTTGATGATGTAATGTTTGCAATTTTGTATCCTGTTTCCATAGTTTTGGTGGGTGGAATTCCTAGGCTGAAATTACCTTTGTGTGGTTGAATTAATCTCTCCCATTAAAATAGGTTGTTTTTATCACTTGTCTGCAGAATCTAAAATAGTGGTACTCAAAGTGGATGGCTACACTTTGTCGCAAGACAGATTCTGACTTACAGATTCTATTTATGAATCAAGATAGATCTCAGTGGGAAGTATTTTCTCGTATAAATATTTGTACAAATTTTCCCAGAAATAAAGCTAAATTAAAAGTGGAAGAAAATTGGTAGAGATAAAAAATCCTTTTTTTTTTCTGCTTCATTTACATAATTAAGATGGAGAAGTGCAAGCTACTCTAATTAGTAGACTGCTGTGGAAATAAAGGTATTTTCCTATTGACATAAAGCTTACCAATTTCCTGCTGTCTGCGTAATCTGCGGTTGTCTAAATTCATACTGCGTGAGGGCTGCAGGAATGGCTCAAGCTGACCTAAGACTGTGCTGCCACTGAGAGTGGGGGCACCCCCGTACCCCCACTTCACCTGTGCCAGCTCTGTCCATACAGTGCAGCCGTGGGGGAGCGAGACTGACTTGCTGATCTGACGGAAACCTTCTTTCGCAAGATTTGTTTTCAATCAGGAATTGGAGCTTTCCCACTGCACGTGATCAGGTGGCAGTGGGAGCAT
Source organism: Tetrax tetrax (assembly GCA_009806455.1). Taxonomy (NCBI): domain Eukaryota; kingdom Metazoa; phylum Chordata; class Aves; order Otidiformes; family Otididae; genus Tetrax; species Tetrax tetrax. Next base: position 191,242 of record WHYT01016080.1, read on the forward strand.
GTAGCTGAGAGTGAGCATAAAGACAAAGCCCCTGCTTTTGGCAGCAGTATGGGCTCAGAGAGGGTCCTGCAGCCCGTGGAGTGCTCCCCAAGTGCCTGTGCTGTGAAGGCTATATTAAGACTGTTTGGGCAGCTAATAAAGCCCTCTCCTTAGCGTTAGTCAAAACAAGATTTTAGGAGCTGCACAAACTCTTTTCTTCATGTCATAGCACTTGAATCGTGTTACTTGTTTGTTGCATTGGCCAGTATATTTTTCCTCTGAAAAAGTGCTGTTTAAGAATAATGGATTAGGTCTTCATTTTGAGAGATGAGAGAATAATAACATGACATGACATGCTTCCTAATATATAGATGGTTATAATCTCAACTTTTGCCCTGGACCTATTCAGTCTCTTGTACAAGTTAATAATTAAACAATGCTTTAGTTTTTGCTTGAGTCTATAACCCTTTAAAGCCCTCTTCCCCACCCTGTGCTGCTCGTTGGGGGGGAAGGTAGTAGAGATAATGTTAAACCCAGGAAGAGGGAGGGGTGGGGGAAGGTTATCTCATTCTTTGTCTCATTATCCTGCTATTTTTAGCAATAAATGAGTAGTTTTCCCCAAGTCGAGTCTGTTTTGCCTGTAATGGTAACTTTAAAGATCTCTCCCTGTCCTTATCTTAAACCTCAAAACATTTTTTTTTATATTATCTCCCTCTGTTCTCTCGGAAGGCGCGGGGAGTGAGAGAGAGACTGCGTAATCTGGTCCCGATGGGGGCTGAACTATGACACACATGTATTTAAGAAAACGTACTATTATAGAACCCATGCTTGCTTATTTGGCTAGAAATTAGACTGTTGCTTAGAATTCACAGCAGGGGGAGTTTCTGATCTGTTCAGACCTTTCAATCTGGTTAAAATGCCTCCTCTGGCTTCCTGGCTACCCTTATCTGTATTATGTCCCCTCCACAAGTTGTTCTCCACCATCACCCTTATATCCTGACTTCAGGCCACAACTCTCCCCATTTCTAAGATCCCTCCAGCTAGGTGAGCTCTGCCAAGACTTCCCTGAGAACACCTCTGCTCTAATTCTTTCCTATATTCATGTTCCTTTGTACTAAGAAGCCAACATTTTCTGATAAATTACACAATCCTTCCTAGAGAAGTACAGAGAAATAGTGGAGTATCTTAAATAGCTCAAGATGGTGACTATTGGTTGTCATTAATAAATTTGTCTCCAGCTTTTTTTTTTTTAAATAAAGAAAAACTATGGGCCATTTCTGCCTATACAAGTCTATGAACACATCCTGAATAGCAAAACATTATGTAAAACCACTTCCCTAGGTATAGCATTGTGCATTCTCAATTAAATACAACACAGTGAATCAGATTAAATGAGCAAAAATTTACTGACAATGTATGCTTGCAATTGCTTGTTCAGTGAGCCTTAAAACACTGGGCAACATAAGGTGATGCACCAAGAAACCACAGTTGAGATCAAACTAAAAAAAAAAAAAAAAGAGACAAAACCAACAGAAGACTATTGGTCTAACAATTGGTTCCTGTTCCTAAAAAAACAGGAATTATGTGCAAGGAATCACTGCAGAGTGTGAAGGAAACAGGGTACATGACATATAAGAGGAAACCATTATGACTTAGTTCTGCTTATACAAAAACCACTGTGAGATTTATTAGTAGTTCCCCAGGAGCAGGACCAAACCCTGTGTAAGTGGGTAGTGAATGAAAACAAGAGGTCTGGTACTGGACTGCTAACAGATTACATCCTTTTGTGCTCTGTGTGTGCATTCAGATTTTACAACATATACGGATTCAAAATAACAAAAGCTCACAATTAATTAGTTCTAGAAAAAGTTGCTAGGTTCCTGGAAGACCATTTAACATCAAACATTTTTTTTTTCCCTATGGAAAAAATCAAATAACTTCTTAATACCAAGTGAAGAATTTATCTAATTTCACAAACTACAGTTGCATGTAAATGTATTGAAACAGACAGTAAACCTCAAAAATGATCTGCCAGTAAAAAACTTTACATGAACTTTACTATGCTGACATTTCAATTAAGAAGAGATTAATTTCACTGATCTTAACAGGAGCTGAAAAAATACCAAGATGTGAAGTGATCGTAACTCTTTATAAAAGATGAAAAAGCACCACTGTATTGTCTACTAATAATTGAATAACACTATGGACCTGAAATTCATGGAAAAAACCAATAGCCAAACAACTCAAAAGCCCACAGAAGCCCAGAACCCCTGACTGCCCAAGGAAAAGCCAAATAACACATTTGCTGAAATGCAAGAGCAATAGGTATTCGTGCATTGTCAAATATTAGTCAAGACAGAGACCAAGGTATTGTGCCTTGAAAAAATATTTTGTTTGAGGAAGGTGCACAGATTATTAAAAGGTAAGAGAAAACAGGAGATTACTCATTTTGCAGGACTTCAAAATCTCCTGCCACTTACAGGGGTAAACATACTGTGCCTCATCAGCTCAAATTATAATGTAGATGATTTAAACCTGCATTATCTTGTTAAAACAACTGTAAATGCAAACGATACATAAGATGAAAGGATTGAATATATATGACAATATCTGCAAAAGTGCTTCCAAAGCTCAGTGTGCTTCTAGGATCTGAGGTAGAAAGCTCAAGTGACAAATGGAAACCAAAGGCTTTAAAGTCCTTAGCAAATACTAAATATCAATTCGTAATTGAAACACTTATGGGAAAAACTACTTCGACACAATGGATGGTGAATGATGGAACAAAAGATCTTACAGGTTGAATACAAGACCTTGGGGACTCTAGTAGTATATTCAAAGACTAAATGACAGATCTAAAAACTGTAACTTCATTCAGGTTACCGGACACACTATAAACACCGAGTTCAGCAGACGAAACCAGAGAATCAAGGGGAAGTATTACAGCGATGCAGGAAACCCAGTGGAAAAGTAATCTTTTCAAACCCCAGGGAAACAAAAAACTATGTGTAACTATATATATAGTATAACAGAGCAGGATTAGGTGAAAGACAAGGAATAATCCTCTCATGCCAGGAAAATTCAGTCATCTAATTCAAACTCCTGATCCAGAAGAAAATATTTTGGTTTGTTTGCAAGTGTTTTGGCTTACATGTTGTCAAGAGGAGATGACAGCAGATTATACTTAATGTTGCCATCTAGGACATAAAGTCTGATCACTATTTGGAGACAGATATCACCAAGAAAAACTCAATATGCTACAGGGAAAATTCTTGCCTGCATAAGTAGGGCTAGTTTTCTCTTTCAACAATTTCAGAAGCCCTGTGATTTTGAAGAAATGAATACAGTTGGACCTCATTTTCATGAAAGTCTCCAGGCATTTGTGCAGTGGAAATATAGAAATAATAGGAAATCAGTACCTCAGCTTGGTATTAAGGAGGCTTGCTCATTTACTGGCAATGTTTCATATCAAATGAGAAGTAAGAAATAAGATTATGAACATGAGCTGTAGATTCCCATTGCAATTTTTGCAACAGTATAAGGATACTATTAGCATCATTACATTTTGACTGTGTCCATCTATGTTTTGGCTTCAGTTTCAAATGGAGATTGTATTTTGCCTTGCTTTCTCTTCTAAAGTGGTCTTCAAGTTGATGTGTTACACAGCTTCTGGCTTCTACTTCAAAGAGCTGCACTTCAGTGGTTGTTAGAGTCTCCTACAAAGTTTACAGACAATACTCAGGAGAAAGGGATTATACAAAAATATTATAAAATAGTTGTAAATTTTTATTATACACTTGATAGCAAGAGTACTGACTACCTAAACCTCTTCTGAAAGACAGTTGCAACAGATAATCAGGATGCCTGAATAGAAAGTTTCGTAATAACAGCATATTCTAAGTGCAAGAGAAATGTGATGGAGGTGCAAAAGAGTTACTCAGCCACACTACTTCAAATCTTTCCAAAACCCTGATGTGCTGCAGTTTTCATAAGAAAAGATCTAACGATGCACAATGTTTGTTATGCTGCCATGGCCACCTAGTGAGGAATGTGCTACGAGAAAGTCGAATAAAGATGACACTAACCTTGGCATAAGCCCTCTGTTGGACAGAGAAACAGGGGTCCTTTGCCGACTATGTTGGTGGATAAAATAAGCTGTGCTGTCAAAGGAGAGGAGGGTGTTACACTCTTTGCACTGTATTTCTTTTTAATGCTCATGAGTCCACAGTGATGCCCAAACATTGAAGGTACTCCATCTGCTGGAGGTATTGCCAGAGACAGATGGCCCATCCTGTGGCAAGTGCTTCCCTTTGCCACATTCACGCTACCATAAAGGAACTGCTACATGGCTTCGCTCATAGGTTTTTATGTTCCTACCTTATCAGCCAGCTTGTGTGTTGGAGCAACCTTTGAGCCACAGGGTTATTATGACTATTAGTATAAAGGCTTTCCCTGATTGGAAACTGATTACTTAACAGGCGAATAACAAGAATGTAGCATTGGGAGCATGCAATGGACTGCCTAACCAAGTAGATCCCAGGGACAATGACGTGACAAGTCTCTCAGCCATGGTGAGTCCCTCAGAGAGGCTGAGAGGACAGGAGACTCAAATAATAATCAAAACTTCAGTTACCTCCAAGGTAACTTACATAAAATATCATGTCTAGACATAATGCTAAGAATTAAGGTTTGGATTTCAAAAATAACATCTCCACTAAACAGCACAAGAGGGAGAACAACTCTTGATATTGTTCTGAATGACAGGAACAGTCTCGTTCAAAATGTAGCTATGAAAAAGATTTACTGTAACAATTGCATTCAACAACCTTGCAGAAATTACAGAAGGAGGAAAATCCAGTACCTTAAAAAATGAATAAAAAGATGGAGAGCACTTAAAAGAAGACAAAATGCTAAAGGTTAGAGTGTAGGCAAAATGCAGACTATTTAAAGACACTGTACTTGAAGCTCAGTGTAACTATAAACCTGTCAGTAGCAGCATTTGAAAGATCCAAAAGGCCAACATGGATAAACAGCAAGATAGAGGAGATTTCAGAATTAAGACAGCATGCCTCAGGGCAAAGAAGGCCAAAAACTTCCTGGGCTCTATTAGGAAAAGCACTGCATGCAGATTGAGGGAGGTGATCCTTCTCCCCTACTCAGGTAGAGGCCACACTCCTCACTGGTGAGGCCACACCTGGAGTGCCAGTGTCCAGTTCTGGGCTCCTTAGTATCAGGATGATACCAGCTTAATGATGCTAGTTCAGTGAAGGACCACATATATGATTGAGGGACTGGAGCATCTTTCATTTGAGGACAGACTGGGAGATCTGGGACTGTTTAGCTTGGAGAAGAGAAGGCTCAGGAGGTCTCATCAGTGTGTACAAATACCTGATGGGACGGAATGGAGAAAAGGGAGTCAGGCTGTTCTCCGTGATGCCCAATGACAGGACAAGAGGCAATGAGCACAAAGTAAAACACATGAAATTCTATTTGAATGCAAGGAAATATTTTTTTTTTTTTTACTGTGAGGGTGGTCAAACACTGGAATACCTTTCCCAGAGAGGTTGTGGAGTCTCCACCATTAAAGATATTCAAAAGCTGCTTGGACATGGTCCTGGGCAACCTGCTCTAGCTAACCCTACTTGAACAGGGTGTTTAGAGTAGATGTTCTCCAAAGGTCCCTTCCAACACCATTGATTCTTTGACTCTTCAGAAAGTTGGAGCCTCATTTCCACTGCCTCCCTTTGCCACATTCATGCTACAATAATGGCTTCTGCAAAGTTAATTAATTCTGCAGCAACACATCAGAGTTCTTTGATAAGCCAATGTCACATCCAACTGATGCATTCTACTTTGCATTCAGTAGTTCAACAAGAGCCTTCATCAAAGACCATAAAAAAACTAAGCTGCCATGGAAAAAAGAGAGAAGATCTTCACGTGGACAAATAACTGGTTAAAAGAAAGAAAGCAAAGGGCAGGAGTTAAAGGGGGTGGGGATGCACAAGTGGCATCTGAGAAGGAAGATGTGTGCTCAGGCCTGTGATGTACCATGTAACTTTCTGAATGAGGAGGATAACAGGAGGTGACATAGTTTGATTCTGCTGCTGCAGAATTGTTCATGAGTGTGAAGATGAGGACTGAAGAAGAGTTGCAAGCATCTTGTTCTTTTGAGACACTGGGAGATAAAATGGCAAGGTAAAATTCAGCATATGAAAGTGAAAAGTAATTCATCTGTGGAGTGACTGTCATACGAAGAGAAACTGAGAGAGCTGGGATTGTTTAGCCTGGAGAAGTTCAGGCTGAATCTTATAAATGTGCATTGATACCTGATGGGAGTGAGTATAGAAGATGGAGCCAGGCTCTTCTCAGCAGTGCCCAGTGACAGGACAAGTGGCAATGGGCATAAATGAAAATGCAAGAAATTCTGTCCTTCCAAGCTCACCCATTCTGTGATTCTGTTTAAAATATATCCTGAAAATAGACTCATAATGAAGAGCTCTGACCTGGCTGTTACCACTCCAGAATCAATGACAGGGCAGGATTTCAAACAGATAAATACTGGTTAAAATGTAGGAATAAAAGGGTAGGAGTAAGTAGGCAATGGAAGTAGAAAAAATTATAATACAAATGTTTACAAAAATATCAGCTCAGGGCTAACTGATGACTAGTAAAACAAATAGACTGTTTGAAAATATTAGAAAACACTCAGAGTAAAACAGAAAGCATCCCATTCTCAGCCCTATGGGCACTCATTTTTGTGTACTTTGTCTAGTTCTAGTCTTCTCATCTGAAAAGGATACAGCAGGAAGGCAACTGTACAGTAAAGTGAAACCAGGATAATTAAAACTGTAATTGCTTCCATATGAGGAACGATTAAATAGATCAGGATTCCACTGGCCAAAACAAACAAAACTATGGGAGGATATGATGGAGATTTACAAAATAATGTGTGGCACAGACTAAGCAAATAGACTAAGTTGCTGCTGTCTTGTCTAATCTGAGAATGGAAATCAGATGAAAGCAGCAGGTATACAACTAAAAGAAGGATGTGTATGTAATTAAGGTGTACAACTCTTTGTCACAGGCAGCCCTAGATAGTGTAAGTTGTTTTGGATTCAAAAAACATGGATGAGAAATTCTCTTCTATAAAGAGAAATACAGCTATTATATATGAAGACACCATCACTGTGGGCTCAAAAAGCCCTGGGTCACAAACTGCGGAAGTCCTCAGAGACATTCTCAGCAAGTATCATTTCATGCTTGTCCTGCTGGTAAGCTGTTGCCTAGGCAAAGCTACTCACTGTCACTGCTGACAGACGGACTTTGCTCTGACCTGATAAAACTGGCTGCCATAGAGTAGGCCTTGATTTGCCCCCACCTGAATTCACATTTCTGTGTGCATTTTTCCAATAATTGTTACAGATTGAATACAGACTGTTGTTTGGCTTACTTGGCAACCCCTGCCTTCATGCTGTGTCTCCACCGTTTGGCCACCAGATCGTCTGATTTACAAGGATTGCTCCACACAATGCTGTGCAAAGTGTGAGAGACTGATGCAAGTGGTTACTTAATCCACTCCGTCCCATTCTAACAGTTAATCCTGCAGGCACGTGCGACCTAATGCTAGATGAGGTACGTTATTCCTTCAGAGGGGATTATGGATAAGATGGTTGCACAGTAGGGCAGGGGTTATCCCTGCCCTCCCCCACTTAACCTTAACCATACTAAGTACTGAAAGCAAATGGAGAAGGAGAAATGAGTATGTTCTTTATTAAATGCAAAGTCACTCCATTCAAGATTTCCCCCCTTTTGAAATGATCATTTAAAGTATACCCTCTGTGAAAATGGGAACAGCTCTTTCAGAACAGCTGCTTTCTGAGTAGGAACCCGAGTGGTCTTGCTTGTGAGAAATACAAATTTTGCTAAAGTAGAAAGGTACTGCACACAGATGTGTGCCTACTGTGTCTCCTTTAGCAAGTTTACTGTATTCATAAAATGCACCTTCAGCTCTCCCACCAACATAGGAAGTCCAAAGCAAATCCTAAAGTGGCCTTTGAAAAACCAAGGAACCAATGTTGAAATAGTAAGCTTTGCAAATGTATTAGTATTTTTTATTTGATTAAGACAGAGAGGAAACACTTCATATCAACCTGGTCTGTCAAATATTCTGTGGGGTTTTTTTCTGTCTTCTGAACTCAGTGGTAAATATACTATATATTGTGCTCCACTGGATACAGATATTCTTGCCATGAAAAAAGAACAATACACAGTACCCACTCTTCATTATGTTCATGAAGTGCATGTGAAGTGCAGCTGTGGAAAACTCTAACACCCAAAGTTTGTTATTCTTACTGTGCCCTTTGAAAACTGTTGTCTCATCCTTTTCAATGTTAATGTGCAGTAGATGATAGATGTACTTCAAATATCAAAGCTGTTTTCTTGTTATTTAAAATGTAGTTCATGTTTTGTAAGGATCTAACAATCCTAAACAAGAATCTACTTCTGTATCATTATTATTTACATATTTCAATGGTTGTTTTAGAGACATTTAAAAAAGAGTATTTAGGTCATCCAGTCTTAAAAGCTGTCCTTGGTTTAAAGGTTCGTGACAGATGCAGAAACATAAGCTGTCATTTTTAAGACTACTGCTTGCATTAGTTGGGATTAAATGATTAATCAATTTATCAGAAGAAATTCAATGTAAGTAGGAGGTGGCTAGCCTTTTTCGCCATTTTCTAGCAGAGAAGTAAGATGTGGTGTCTCTTGAGTGTTACACCTTGTATGTTGCAAAATAACATTTCAAAGCATGCAACTAAGTTTTTCATATTATCTTCTGCAAGCAAATTATTCTAGCACAAAATCATGATCATTATGCAAGACTCAGTTAATGATCTTCAAAATTCATGTTTTTTTTTTTTTTTTTTTTTTTTT
>WHYT01016080.1:212269-227244 GCA_009806455.1 Tetrax tetrax
TTTTTTTTTTTTTTTTTTTTTCTGAAAAATACTGGTATATCACTCTCATATATAACCATAGCTTTTTGAGTGGCTGAAATGCTACTTTTCTTCTTGTTCTCCCCCAAATAGCTCATACCTGTCTGTTACAACCCCAACGCTATGTGTAATCCACTTTTTTAAACTGTGTTGACTATAAACAGTGTATTTTAATTGCCCAGAGCTGACGTGTTCATAGTCTTAAATCCCCCTTACTGCTCACGGAAACCAAGCAGGTGCTGAGGGGGTCAACAGATGGGAGTGCCCAGCTCTGGCTGCTGTTGGAGGGCGAGAGAGAAATATTATTATGTAGTTGCTTCATAAAAACAGGCTGGATTCTTTAGAAAAGGAGTGGCCAGCCAGAGCAGGATCATTTACATTGCAGTGTGGTCTCCAGAGAAATCCTGCCCAGAGTTCTGGGACTGCTGCAGCACTTTGACTCCCTGCTATTATTTGCTGGATGTGAAATCATAGGGATGTGCTGACTGTGTTTAAGGATGTTGCACAGAAAAGGAACCTCCCTGAATCTGACACACATGCCCATAGTCACTTTTACAAGCGTTGCAAATTACTGCATGAAGAAGAAAAAAAGAATGAGCATGTGTTTATGTGTCATTTGTGCTAGGAGGTACTGGTAAGTTTAGCAATCATGCTTGTTTCACTGTGAATCATAATTCCTGACTCACTGCCACGACAACATATGGGTCAGCCTTGCAATCTGGAAATGGGACAGCAGGATTAGTCTTTGCAACACGAGACCTGTAGATTGCTGTCAGCTTCTCTCAGAAGTGGCTGAGCTTCTCAGCTTCTGCTGGATTGTGTATAGTTGGCATTACTGAGAAAATCTTTGAAAGTACCAATGAATTAAGGACTTTGACACCTGGAGGGTCACCTCCTGAGACTTTTGTGTACCTAAACAACCTAAACAGAACCTATACCTTTCAAGGCCTAGTTTTACTTGTGATGGCATCCAAGAGAGAGGAGGACAGCCATGCAGTTATGTAGCCACTCTCCCATCCTGAATTTCACAGCTCATCCTAAACTAGGCAGTGCTGGCAGGGAAAACACAAACTCTTGGCATATTAGCCCTTGCTGTTTCTGCAGTCCTTGATAGCAAATACCATTATCCCTGTGTTTAAGCTGTGGAAGCTAAGGCAGGTGGTTCAAGTGAACTTACCAGAGGCTCCTAGGTGTCCTTCAGACACAGAAGGAGACTGTGGGAGCCCTTTGTTGTTTATTCCAGGTTGTTTCTCATGTTACTGACTCATTAGTGACACACTCATCTCTGTTGCTAGTTCAGCAGGAACAAACTGGACGGAGGTCCTTCTAGCCTTTCCTTGCTCTCTGTGGCTGCCTGTGCCGCTCAGGGCACTGTGCTATGCAACTGTTCTAGAGTCCCCTGAGGACACATAAAGTCCAATGGCCCTTTCATTATAAATCCCAGCCTGAAGGGAGAGACTGTAAATAGAGAAAGGTAATCACAGTTTCTCAGTCTTAAAGACCTGTTTTCATGGTCAAAAATATAGCCAAGTTTGTTTGAAGCTGAGAATACAAGAGCTATAATTGTTAAGATGTTTTCCCTTCTTTGTCACATCCCTGAAGTAATCAGTTCTCAGGAACACTGATTGCATACATTTGTGCTAGCTGAGATGAGGCTGACATTTTCCTACTCTCTGAGCCTTTTATCAGGCCAGGAACCAGGCAGCTTCATGCAAGACTGTAAAAGCATGAGGGGAAACTCTGAGGTGCAAATTTCATCTTGCTATATATGCATCTCCATACATGGTGGGGAGCTGCCTTGGAACCTGTTATGCTAGTTATCTACCATCAGACTGCTTCCCTTAGCAGCGTTTGAAGAATGAGGAAAGCATACACATAATGATTTATAAATATTGTATGTGGACAAGTTGATCTGCTTGGTGCTATTCTGGTCAGAAATTCAAAGAGATGACTGGGAAGAAATCAATAGGAAACAGAATAGTTTATAAAAAATGCAGTCAAAAGATTTGCAGTGTTCTTCTGGAAAGACTAATTATCAGGGAGGGCTAACCAAGCTGTTATGGCTTAACCCTCCCACATCTGAGGTCAGGATCAAATGGGATAGTAAATGATACAAAGAAAAAAGCCCTCCAGCCTTATTAAAGAAAGAGATTGGGTTAGTTGTCACAAGTAATTGAGGACTCCTGATAAGCAGTGAAAAGCATGCAAGAAAACAGGCAGATACCTATTATTTACAGCAGGCTAGATGTCTCTCCCAACTCAGAGATGGCTTCACTGAAGAGACCCTGCAAAGCTTTATAGGAAAATAAGTACATATTTTGCCGCGATTGTTGTACATCTTTCAGTGAATAAACAATACTCTTATTTTGAAGGAGCTAGGTTTGAGCTACTTTAATTATCCACTACCACTGGCTCCTGTAATCGGGATTAAAAATGTGCAACATGGCCTGGCTTTCCAGAGTTAAAATAGATACACAGACAGCAAACAGGTTGATTGCAGCAGCCAGGTCCAATCTCAGAGGACTACATTACATAGTTCCACCTGGAGGAGGACAACATATAGAAACACCTATTCTCAAAGGGCACACTCAGGAAGGTCTAAAGCACCATATCCATAAGCATGAGCTATGGGACTATTCATTTACGGCAGGTTTTGCCTCCTTTCTTGCATCTGCTCATCATTAAGGTCAAGGATCTGAATGCCATCCTTGCCAACCCCTTCATTCTGAGTGAGGTATAGAATTACAATCTGAATCAGGACTAACATCCATATGGAATGGTTCTGATTCTATGGCTACAATGGAAAAATCAAATCCCAGCATACAAATACTCTCTGACCTCAAGGGATTCAGTATCCTTACTAGAATACTTTGCTGTTTGAGTCCACCTTCCGTATTCAAATTCTCATCCTGTTCCATGCTGAAGATGTTAAGATGTGGGGTCTTAACCCCACAGCTCCTATACACTTCAATAAAAACTACCAAGTACAGACATACTGCTTTCTTGGATGACTGCAAGCACAATCCAAACCATGAAAACTAAGTCACGCCAACAGATTATGTCACATTATTACTAACACAGGCACAGTCCTGGTATATAAACACAGCCAGTCATTTGCACATGTTTAATTACAGAATATGCCTCCATAATTTAATAGGATAATTATTGTTATTGTACTCATCCTGGGAGTTAGTTTTCTGCAGTAAAAGAGGCAGGAGAGCAGATTCTGAAAGACGAAGGGGTAAGGCACCAAAGATGTTTACCATACAAACATGAAAGAACTGTTGGTTACTGTGTTGACCCTGTAACTCAGTGGAAGGCAACTGCCCAGGAAAATCAGTACTCTGCTAGAACTGTGCCCTCTGCAGCCAGCATTCTGACCAAAACCACCAGTCTCACAAGTAAACCCACCTTGTGCAAACGGCTGACATGGCCTGGTCCCTTTCCTTTGGTGTGACTACGGCAGAGGCTAGTGCTGTTCCCCCGTGCTACGGAGCCAGTCAGCCTTTGCTGATGAGCAGAGGCTGCCTATAGCAGAACTGTGGCACAGACCAAGGACAGCTTCAGGCCCACATCAAACACATGCCTGATTAATTTTAAGAGTTGTACTTGCTTACACGTGGTCTGAGGCAGGTTTCGAGCTATAACAGCAGGTTAGCCAAACTGGTTATAAACAGGCTTTCTCGCTGGAATCAGTTTGAGAACATTCAGGGTTTTTAACAGAGGATGAACTCTGCTAGCAGAGAAGTGTAAAGGGTCACGTATCAACTGGCCTATAATGCTGGACACAGGGAGGTTTGTGATCAAATGAGCCCATTTTTCTGGTGGCAGGTTCCTGACTCGCTGTCCTGCACCTCGAGAGGTGGCTGCCTGCTCCGCTTCGGCACAGGGAGCTGGCCAGCTCCCACCGCGCGGCTCCAGCTTTCTCCCTCCCCTCTGCAACTTTATCGGCTTTCGTTTCTCCACCGAGCCGGACTTCTGACGCCAACAGACACCACAGCCCGCTCTCCCCGCTGGCCGTGCCCACGGAGGACGCGGGGCGGGAGCTCACACCACCCCCAAAACCGCCCCCCGCGCCTCCCCGCCCTGCCGCGCGCGCGCGCACACAGGCCCGGGCGGACCCTGCCCCGCCCGCCGTCAACAACCACCGGGCGGCTCCGCTGCCGGCCCTCTGCGCATGCGCCGGCCGCGGGGGCGGGGCTGTTTGTCTCCCTCTCTCCCCCGCCGCCGGCACGGCTGCGGCGCATGCGCGGGGCAGGCGGCGCGGGGGAGCGTGAGAAGCGGCGGCGGGAGGCGCAGGCGCGGGCGGTGCCACGGCAGCCTGCGCAGGGAGCGTTGGTGGGTCGGGGCCGGGGCCGGGCCGGGCCGGGCCGGGCCGGGCGCGGTGACGGGATGGACGAGGACGTGCTGACTACCCTGAAGATCCTCATCATCGGCGAAAGCGGCGTCGGCAAGTCCAGGTGAGGGGGCGCTCGCCTCCCCCAGCCTCTCCTGCCGTGTCGCGGGGCACTGGTCGGGCCCGGCCTAGTCTCCCGCGGTGCCGCGTTGGACAGCCCCACCTGCGTCTCAGCGGCCTGGGCCGCCCGGCCTGGGCGCGGCCTGCCCTGTGGAGAGCTAGGCCTTGCGGCGGGGGGGGCTTCCTCGCCCCTTCTCGGCCAGCCCTCCTGCCGGCGGGGTGCAGCCCCTTCTCGGCGCTGCCTGCCTCTTCCGCAGCTCTCCCCCAGCCGCCGGCCCCGCGGCGGGGAGGGGAGAGGTGGTGTCAGCCTGACCCAGTTGGAAACGGAGACGAAGCAGAGCTATGTCGGCCTGGCCAGGGGGACCTGGGCCTCCCTGTGTCCTGTGTAGCCTTGTGTCGTGTGCATGTCCATAGCCCTGGGGTTAATCTGGTCCATAACATGTACATGTAGAGTCACAAGTGAGCCAGCACTGTGCTGGACACACACACAGACGTATACCTACGACACAGGGGCATATAAGGTAGGCAGTGAAGTAGTTCTAGCACTATTCTCAGCTGATTAATTATACTATTTCTCAAGTACTTTGAGGCTGATTTCCTCCTGCTTTCTCTGATTGCCTGCCCTTTTCATGTTTTTTGTTTAAGTGACCTTTTTTGTCTTTTAGTATTTTTTTTCTTTAACTTTTTTTTTAGTACCATAGATCTTAATAAAGGAAGTGAGCTATAAATGCAGGAGGGCACCTGCGAATGTACCAGGCTAGTCATGTGTTAGATTTTGTGATTTTATGGCAGTGATCTGAGTCTTCTACCATGACCCTAAATAACACATAAGTTGCTTATTCAAAAAAAACCCAAACAAACCAACAAGCCTTATTTGTTAAAAATCTTTCAGTTACTCCTTTGAGTTAGCTGCTGAATTGATAATCTAGTAGAGTAGGCCTCTGGTGGCAGATGTGATCTGAGCAAATTTTGTTTAGTTGAGGTCATCTGTTTTGTATGTGGCCATATGGAAGAACTTTTCTGGAGACAGAGAGTATGCACAGTGTTTTTGTATACCTACCTATATGCTTATTTTTTCACATCAGAAAAGTTGTTAGAAGAGGCTTTGTATAGAGGAAATGAAATTGCTATGAAACAATAAGAGTACAGTTGTTCAGGCACAGGGCGTTAATATTGAACTGTTCCTGAATTGGCATCACTTACCTATTATTGATTAGGAAAGGTTAGATGCTAAACTTGTGTTAGCATAACGTAGTAAGCGGTCGGAGTCCTGGCTTCTGAACCAAATGTGACCTTAAACTTGGTCCCCGTGGGTGTGCTGTACTTTGCAGAAGAGGATATCTGCATATGAAAGAAAGGTGGGGAAGGTAGAAACTTTTAAACTGATGTTTTTATTCTAGTGGTTGTATGAGAGTTTCATATTTTGTCTGAGTGAAACCAGTTTTGGTTGTAACTAAAAACAGCTGCTCTTAAATAGCATTCTAATACAACTGTCTGAAGGTACTCATAAAAAAAAAAAACCTATGTACTATCTATTTTTGTTTAAATTTCAGTTATTCTTTGGTAAATAAATCCACAGGTTGGTTTTTGAGTTCTGGAGTGGGGGAAAAAAGAGATTGATCTATGGTTAACTTTGGAGTTACCACCCAGCCTTATTGAAGTAAAGGAATTTTGGTAGTCACTTTTCTGTCAATGAAAGGCTGTGTCCAAATGGTAAAAAGGATTTGGCTGCTAAATTCACATGCAAAAAGAGAGGAGAAAAAAAATGAGATGAGGAGGGAAGACCAAAAATAAATAGGGCTTTGTTTTGTTTCTGTAGCCTGGAAATGAATAGAAGCTGTCAGTCATTGCAAACAGCTGTCTGCCACATAGTAATATACACTTGCCACAGTTACATAAGACTGATTTTAAAAACTGTATACTAAGAATCTTTATCTTTTGCCAAAATATTTACATTTAGCACAAGTAAAGTGGCATTATGGGCACTTCTTTGAGGGACCCTACTACTAGAGTGTGATGTGCTGGTAAATCTTAGTTCTTCTGTTGGTAGCAAACATATCCCTCAGGATAGGGGGAAATGTTGTGTGTCTGAAAGTCCTAATGTACAAAAAGATACAAAATCATGAACCAATGGTAAGTTAATTCTACTCTTAAACTTCTGTGTGTTTATTTCTGATGACTATAGTCACGGAATCATAGAATGGTTTGGGTTGGAAGGGACCTTCAAGGGTCATCTAGTCCAACCCCCTGCAAGGAGCAGGTGTGCTCAGTTCCAGGAGTTATTTCTGGGATGAAAAGCTGACTTGGAATTTTCTTCTCAAGCTTACAGAAATAATGTGTGAGGCAATAGGAAGCAAACAAAACAAAACAAAAAAATCTTACTTTTGTACTCAATTCTGAGAGAACAAAAATAGAATGTGACAGAAGTAAAATGCTTTGAGAAGCAGACCACGTGACTGTTCAGCCAACTGATTTGACAGCTTGTGTGGTACTTTGTTTTCAAGGAGACATACATACTCAGTAATAGATGCGAAGGAGAGGCCTGGTATCTTCTAGCAGAGCATGTCTGCTGTATTATTTTTGTGTTCCCTTTGTTTTTTGTAGGAGAGAAATTATGGAAAAATTAGATGTGTTTTTTATTTAGCCACATAATCTTGCTGTTACTTTCAGACTGGTAATTTACAGGCTTTCAGCAAGCTACAGGTATGCTGCAATAATAGTAACTCCTATTTTTCTTCCCTCCCTATCAGCCTTCTGCTGCGGTTCACAGATGATACATTTGACCCAGAACTTGCAGCGACGATTGGTAAGTATGTGCTGATGCTACCTTAAAAAAATGTATACCAACTTCAATACAAAACTGTAACTTGTTCAGACTTGCCTAACTGGTAGTGAAGTTCAGACACGTCTGCTTCTCTGTAAGGGAGGAATGATGTGGATGCAGTTTTAGCATGCAATGCTCACTGGTGTAGAGCATTCTCTGTACTGGCCTGTAATTGTCCATTTTATGCAAAAATACATTCTTGTCTAGGAAAACAGATATAAATGTCACCCTTCACCATGAAAATGGAAGTCATAGGTATGGGCAGTGAAAAGCTCTAGTGGAACAACCTGCAGTTCACTGTTTGCCAGCATTTCAGGCTAAAATGGAAGTGCAAGAGCTACTGTTATGTCTCCTCCTGATTTATATGTGCAAGATAGCTATCATGTTGATTGCATAGTAATATTGCTGTCCAGAACTTGTGTTCTATGTAATATGATACTTGGTAGCTATCTTAAGACTCCCTTTAGTAGGGGATGTTAGCTCTTGCAACTCTGGACAATACATGGAGTGTACTGGGCTCTGTGCAGCTTCTGCTTTTCCTTAGTAGGGAGGAAATTACAGTGTGGCTTTTTCTCTCCTACTTACTAGTCAGTTCCTTGGCAGCTAGAGAAAAATTGAAGAGAGCAAAGAATCTAGAGCTGCTGGGGAAAAAAGCAGTGATGTGTTATTGCTATGTTGGTCAGATAACTACCAGCTGGAGGAGAGTGACCCAGCAGGATATACTATGTAGATTCTTGTCAAAGGAAGCAAAGTGAAACTTCTAAAAATGTGGTGCAGCTCTGTGCCAAATTGATAACTGAAGTAGTGGACAATAGAGATTATTTTTCCACACAATGCATTTCAATTGTGTTTTTTACTTTCTCGGTAGGAAGAGTCCTAGCCAAGGACTTGTATCAGATTTTTTTCTTTGCATTCAACTGTTGGTAAAAAAAGCCAGCTCTAATTCCTTACGAAGTCAATGAATTGAAATATTTTTCATTAATGTTAATAAGATACAGGACTGCTGTTTTGTGTAAAGCACTGAGCAGGCAACAGGAAGAACATGGCCTGATTTTGCTCATTTCATTGCTTGTGAAAAATGAACTTCTGCAGGTAGCCCTACCTCCATCTGTGAGGGAGGATAGTGTAGAAGGAAACAGGAATGGAACAGACCAGGTGGTGAAGATGACAATCTTGTGTTCTAATCTAAATAGTTTTGGCATTGTATATACTTCAAATCACGTTACTTTCTTGGTATGTCAACCATGTGGGCCAGGAAGTCAGTGCAGAATAGCTGTGTTAGCTTTCCTGATGTTTTGGATACCATTAGCACATCTTTATTGGCTGGTTTTCTTTTTGTTTGTTTGTTTTTCTCAATTGTGGGTGTGCTGGTTTTTTTGTTTTTTTTTTTTTCATTCTGCTGTTCATATATAATACTCTTTACCAATGTAAAAAACTGACATCAGTGCACTATTTGAGAAACTAAGGAATTATTTTCTAAAGTAATTATTCCTCTTTGGGATTTATCAAAATGCACAACAGCAGGTGTGGTAGCTAATTGTTGGCTGTTAAATAGTAATAACTTAAGATTTACTGCTGGCAGATCCTACTCTGCCAGTCGTAGGATCTACTGGCAGGTCCTACCATACTCTGTTTCTGATGTTGAAAAGGAGGAAGAGTTCTCAGTGTGAGCGTTGCTTCAAATAGAATTTGAGTTCTGAAACAGATATACTCATCTGGAACGAACATGACCATTTAGCAGGAAAGGGAAGTTTCTAGACACTGAGCATCACACAGGCCAGCGTTTGCTGGCCTAGATCACCCTAGCTGTTAGGCCCCTCGCTGATGCTTGTAGTGGTGTTGTGCAGTATTGTGACCCCAGCTGTGAAAGTCCTATAGCATGGTGTGTGGAGCACTCGTGGGACAGCAGATTTAAATTTTTTTTTTTCTTCCATTTAACTGGAAGGGGAACAGAATCTGGATTGTTCTTATTTGTTTTCTTTTTAAAAAACTACTACACTGGGACATTGCCATTCTTCTGGTGAATGTATTGCTAAGAAGCAACATGTCAGCTTTAAACTCAGGACAGGATTTATTGTTTGTATAGATAAAGTACTTAGAGATAAGTGTTTCCTGCTGCATGAAGACAGATCCTAGATGCCAAATTCAGGTACTCGCAAGATGGTGAAATGCCAAAATATTGTGTGAATCTTGACCTGGATTTCTTTTTGTGCTGATTAAATACTAATATGTTTTGCATTTGGGAACAGAAGACCCTTTCCTGTTGAGACTGCAGTGTGGTGCTTTTCCAAAATGAATGGATTGACTGCAAATAATGTTACCTTTCAGTGTGATCTACATACTGACTACTGAACTGTTAAAGTGGTTATATTTTTTTTTTAATTTGGATTTGAAAATGAAGAGATAACATGCTGTAGGTTTTTAAGAAACCCAAACCAGCAAAACAAAGAACAACTGCACACAAAACCACAGCACAGGGGAAAGCCTTGGCTGCAGCACAACTGGTTGCTTTCAATGACCTGTTGAGATGTACCTTATCTTTGTAACTTGCAGAAACCTACTGGGTGCAATTAAAATGAAACCCTAAACTGTTGTTTTGGGCTTTTTTCATTCAGAATTCTGTAAAAATCCTGTGGTATTCTCAGAAGAATAAACTGCCTCGGGGAAATATTTTGACTTTCGTAGCTTCAGTTGGAGTAACCATGTTTTATTCAATCTAGCAGATCACCTGTACTCCTTGCATTCTCTTGAGGCTAACTTGTTCACCGGGCTTCATCACAAGATCTTACCAGACTGTATATACCTCAGTATTTTCTGGTGTCCTTACTGCTCATGCTTGTCTGTACTTGCTTACTCTTTGTATGAGAGATTCTAGATGAATGTTCAGTGCAATCCCTGTTTCATAAGTGAAGTAATGTATTGCACAGATCTGATATATCTTAACTTTTTAGCCTTCCTTGCACTTTGAGTCCTCCACCTCTAAGCTGTCCAGCTTGTCAGTTACCTACAACGCAAATAACACTCAAGCTGATTTTGCGCTTCCTGTAAATACAGCGTGGCCACTGGCCTAGATGCAAGACCAGCGTGACAGTGACAGAGCTATTCCTTGCAGACTGTAAGTCCATAATATATTAGTGTGTAGTGCTGAGGCAGAAGGTGTCAACGGACAGGACTACAGCCTAGTAGAGCTGTCTTGTTTCTAGCTGCCTTCCAAGGTGTGATGGAAAGCACTGTCAGCTTTCTGTTGTCAAGGGTAGAAACATCACTCTTGCAAGCT
Source organism: Tetrax tetrax (assembly GCA_009806455.1). Classification (NCBI taxonomy): domain Eukaryota; kingdom Metazoa; phylum Chordata; class Aves; order Otidiformes; family Otididae; genus Tetrax; species Tetrax tetrax. The sequence continues at coordinate 222,845 of WHYT01016080.1, forward strand.
CAGAACTGAAACTTGTCACAAAAAGTGTCTGCATTTCACTGAAGTATTCTAAAACTAAGTACCCTGTTTGTACAATTTAACAAGATTTTCTTGAGCCCTGCATTTTTTCTGCTTGTCCTCTTTTATGGCAGATTGATAACAAAATAAATCTTTTAAATAACTAGGGTTTTCATTAACTGGCTTATGTATGTGTATGTGTTGAGCTCCTTGGTTTACTAGAATTACATTTGCTGTGTCTCAGTTGCTTTAAAGGATATATTTTGGTGTGCTATTTGTTTTCATACTTTTGCTTTTCAGCATTCAATCTATAACACGAGGTTTATTCGCTGTTTTAGTTTCTTAATTTACTTGCATTGCTCATGCAGAATTTAAAGCATTATCTTTTAATTTTAAGCCAGCGGCAAGGCTAATGTAAAGGTGTATATGCACTTTGCATTAAATGAAAATTGCAGAACTGTTCAGGCACGAGATACTAAATCTGTTTACTGAATGGGAGAAGGATACTGTGGCTTCAAAATACCCCAATACGTTTGTCCTAAGGAAAAACACTTTTCCTTCTTGAAACTACTGTGACATACTTTTGATCTGTACGTTAAGTGTCTGATAGACTTGTAATAGCTACAGTTACGGGTTTTGTTGTCAGGCTAATGAATTAAGAATGCACTGTGAGCTGTTGGACATCTTGGCTGAGCAATGGTGTTTTTACTGTTTGGAGAAAGAAGTATGCACTTACAATGGAAGAGGAGACACTGTTACTCTAAAAGTTATTGCTGAGTGCTGAAAAATTGACAGGACAGGATGTTCTTTAGGATCAATTTAAATCAACTTGCTAACACAGCAATTTTCTATGAGCTAGTGAAAGTTCTAAGAACTAGTGTTTAAAACAAAGTTAATGGTGACTATTGGTTTTTTTGTGAATGTAATGCTAGAATAACGTACCATCCTTGTGCATGGCATGGAGCATTATATCACTGCTAAGTTAGAGACTAAGAGTCTTAGTCCTTGAAAAAACGGAGTTCTGTTCAGTTACTACAAAAGTTAATATACTTTGGCAAAATTTTGCTTAAAACAGTATAGGCTTCTTCCAGTGCAGGACATAGTCTGAAAATCACTTGACACTTTAGGGAACACTAGTGAGCTGAAGCTGTGAAACAGTGAAATAAAAATTGTGTGTATTTTTTTTAAAACAAAGCTCTTTTAAACCTCAGTTGCAGTGAAGCTGTAAATCTGCTTGCAATGTGGTGTTTCTTAAGCATCCTGTATACCCTCTGTGACTTTAAGTTGAATGTATTTTGTCAACTGTTTGCATTTATTTGTAATCTGCATGGCCTTGGGAATGCAAGTGCAGCACACTAATAGTAAGACCCTACCTAAACATTTTGTGTTAAATAGAACAGAAATTCTTATTCTTTAACAAGTATGATGACTACTGTTTTAAGTTCAAGTGCAAAAAGTTTGCTGTTGCACTTGAAAGTTTATATAAAGTTATCAACTTTCCACACTACTGCTTTGCTTCAGGGCTGCTGCCTGGTAGGGAGTGAGAGTCACTCCAAAAATGACTGAAGCATACTTCAGTTACTTGCTATTGATAACTGAAGGCTTAAATTACAGCAAAATGCATCATAACTGTACTCGGCCTCTCAAACTGGTATGTGTTGCTATACCCTTTAAATTTGCACAGTCATTACAGTCTTGTCCTCCTTGGCTTGAGTTTTGTGCAGCTTGTCCTTGGGCAAGTGATAGGCTGCTAGTTCCTGTGTATTTTAAAAAAAAAAAAAAGGATTGAGGGAGGAAATTGTCAGATGTTCAGGTAGATGACATACTAATAGCAGAACTGTTACCATGTTGTCTGTTGTTTTTCTTGATCACTGAGTGTGATATTGATGAGTCCCTGATGTTGCCGGAATCCTTGTGAGAGAGATACTCTCACATGTTCGCATCATCCGAAGCTTATTTGATATGTTTGTTAGAGGAATTACTGTCATGTAACGCTATTTCTCACAGGATAGCAATCATGTAGTAGATGAGTCTGTCTATTGGTTTACCTCTGCATGATCATCTTGGTGGGACCTGGTCAGATTGTTTGAGATAGGGAAACAGAGCAAATAGATGCCTGAATGCAGCTTGCTGCTTTGCATTGAAAGTATGTTGTTCCCTCAGACCGCAGCCGTACTCAAGAACAACACACGTATGAGTAATGAATAGAAAGTCAATTCATTGAAATTATAAACTCGTGTATTTGTGCTGCAATATGTGCTTCAATACAGGAAATGTAGAATTTGCCTTACTTTTGTTAAATGTGTTGAGTCAATGGCTTAAAAGGTCCTTAGGCTTTTGCAAAAGCCTGTTGGCAACAAAACCTTTAATTCTGAGCAAGGTTCATAAATAGCTAATGATACTTACTCTTCCTGCTCCTTTCAAAACAAAACTTGTCTTCTGAGTTTGATTTTTTTTTTTTTTGTTTGTTTGTTTTCTCTTTACAGTTATTTTTGAAAGAGAAAGTAGTAAGCTGGAACTAAAATATTTTCCCTCCTCTAGGTGTGGACTTCAAGGTGAAAACTATTTCAGTTGATGGAAACAAAGCTAAATTGGCAATATGGGTAAGTATCTCCAGAGTTCTTAATGTATTGCTTTGCTTTAGGAATAGTGCTGGCTTGTGTAATGTACAGCCTGTATTGAATCCTTTTCTATTTAATGTGAGGACGATGTGGAGGAGTGTGAGGTTAATACTGAACCATTCAGAAGCTGGAATGAACTGTGGGACAGCCGGCTAACGGGGCAATTCTGTTGCCTGTGAGCTGCTTCTGCAGTACTGATTCCAGGTCTGGTTGGGATAAGAGAAGAGAAAAGGAGGAATAAAATGGTAGTAAATCAGTCAGACTTTAAAACAGTGAATGTGGCCATTCATGGTATTTTTTTTTTTTTTTTGAGTAATTCATTGTTTAACTTCTAAAGAGTTAGTTGTCACTAGTGTGAAACTTCCCTGTATACATTGTTCTTGTCTGATACTTGACAGTTTTTAAGAGGGTGCACTTCTTAACTTAAATGTTTTAGGCAAAATTTAGTAGTGCATTAGCAGGTTAGAATTACTATTGCATGTTCAAATTTATGCTTGTGTTCAAATTTATGCCCAAAACAATTTTTAGTCCAAAAGCTTTGTAGCTCTTGTACAAAGAATTCTATAGGCTCGAGGTCAGTGTTATTTGTAGCAGATGCTGCTGAAAGAAGGAGAGGCAGTGTTTGTAATCTTAGACTTAGTGTTCACCATCTACTGTAGTTGAAAGTAGAACTTCTAAATTCATGGCAAGTGAAGAAAGAAAAAGTACTTCCAAACTTTTTTTAAACATTCTCCATTCTGCAAATCAGCCTGCACTCTACACTTCTGTGACTTGAAGCATCTTTTGAATGTTCAGACCCAGTTGTGACTTGCTATAGCAAGCAAGAGTAAAACCTTGTTTCTCATATAAGCGAGATACCTGGCCTTTACTTCCTTGGGAAATAGTAGTGAAACATGAAATACATATTTCATACTTTGTTGCTTTGAGGGTGTTTCATATCTCAGCTAACAAAAAGGATTTAGGTCTTAGTGTGACAACAGTAATCATCACTAAAATAAATGGGTTTGACAAGGAAAGTAACTGCAACAATTTGACAGACAAATAAATATATAGGAGGAAGACCGGACTGATAGCAGAATGATGAGTGATCGTGGGATGGAGAATATTACACAGGACTAACTTATCTTCTTTCATATTGGTGAAAATGAAGAAACGATTCTGAGGTGAACTGGAAAAGAAAAGCTTGTAAAAGTTTATCATGACACAAAACCAGTTTGAGATGTGGGAATTGACTAAGTGACTTGTATAATGTTGGAAGTCCACTTCAGTTATTCAGGTTCTTTGGCAGGGAACCATTTTGAATCCACAGTGTTTCATGTGTCACTTCTAATCTGGGGTAACTTGGATGAAGTTATTTAGATCTTTTATGTGTAAAATCTGCACTGAGTGCACACTATAACTTAATCTCTGATAAGAAAAAAGCATTCTAATTTTTTTTTTTTTTTTGCAGAGCTGTTAACATTTTAAATTTGAGGATGTACATTCAATTTTACTTAAAAACAGAAGAACCTCTGGCTTATTTAGAATCATAGAATCATAGAATGGTTAGGGTTGAAGGGACCTTCAAAGGTCATCTAGTCCAACCCCCCTGCAAGAAGCAGGGACATCCCTGACTAGATCAGGTTGCTCAGAGCCTCATCCAACCTGGCCTTGAATGTTTCCAGGGATGGGGCATCCACCACCTCTCTGGGCAACCTGTTCCAGTGCTCTACAACTCTCATTGTAAAGAATTTTTTTCTAATATCTAATCTAAACCTACCTCCTTCTAATTTAAACCCATTA
>WHYT01016080.1:227264-242619 GCA_009806455.1 Tetrax tetrax
CAGGCCCTACTGAACAGCCTGTCCCCATCCTTCCTGTAGGCCCCCTTGAGGTACTGGAAGACCGCTATCAGGTCTCCCCGGAGCCTCCTCTTCTCCAGGCTGAACAGCCACAACTCTCTCAGCCTGTCCTCATAGGAGAGGTGCTCCAGCCCTCTGATCATCTTCGTGGCCCTCCTCTGGACCCTCTCCAACTGGTCCATGTCCTTATGTTGGGGGCTCCAGAACTGGACGCAGTACTGCAGGTGGGGTCTCACCAGGGCAGAGTAGAGGGGGAGAATCACCTCCCTTGACGTGCTGGCCACGCTCCTCTTGATGCAGCCCAGAATGCGGTTGGCCTTCTGAGCCGCTCTGTCATAGCGTGTAAAATGCACTTATTCTTGCAGTGAATCAAATATAATTGCACCAAGGTGATTGAACTGAGGGAGTTAGTTTTGTTGCCTTGGGTTTTGATGCTTATTACAAAATCTTAGAAGCACAGCTGCAGTACTAATTTTCTTGCTGTTTGCTGCCGTACTAGCTGCAGAACAAATGCTTCTGCAGAAATCGCTATCTCATTGGTATATAGTCCAGTTATTTACTACACCTGACAGTTTAAAGGTGTTTCACAGGAAAGAGTAGATAAAATACCAAAGTTAATGGTGCAGTAAAACAGCAGAGGGGAGTATAAACTCTGTTAATCTGGTAGTTGAATATGCTTTAAATCTGATTTTGAATATTCATTAGCTGCAGAATACTTGGGAGCTAAACTAGATTCTGCTCAGATTCTGATTAATGGAACTTTCTGAATGGCTTTTTAGGATACTGCAGGTCAGGAGCGGTTCAGAACATTAACACCCAGTTACTATAGAGGTGCACAAGGTGTTATTCTAGGTAAGTATAACTTTGCATGCTACTTTGAAGGAGTTTGTGGTTTTCTCATGCATTGGAGTTATGCGAACTCATATAACATTTCTGTAATATCTAATTGATAGTAGAAATCATTCTATCTGTGTTGTACAACTTGTATATTAAAGGTTCTTGAATTTGACGTCTGACCTCTCTCATTTAGTCAATCTTGCCGGTAGGCAAGATTTTTGCATGAGATTAAGAGCTACTGCGCTACTGCTATTTGAAGGAGTAGCTGGGAGCTGTTCCTGTGCTGCCAGGAATTTGCCTTTCATTTATTACTTTTATTTTTTTGCCTGTGCTTTCTCCCCGCCCCCCCCCGAAATTCATATAACACTGTCTAACTGGGATTTTTTTGCAATTTGTGTCTCCATACTGATGGGATGTTACACAGTCAGAATCACTTAGACTAGCTAGGAGCATAAAAAGCATCAATCTGTGTGGGAGAAACCTAGGCCAAAACCTATAATTGCAACTTCACATTGAAGTCTCTTTTGCTTTCTTCCATATACGGAAACCTGTTCACTAGGCACTGAGCTGTGAAGGTCTGCTTCTCCACAGCTAGAAGTGAGGAGCTGACTAAAGTAGGGGCAGTGAAGTAAGATTAATTATTTTTTTTAAAGTTGCATCTGAATTGAGAGATTCTTTGTAAATTAGTGTGTCCAGTTAAATTGTTTAACTTGGAGTAACCACTGTCATAAGACTTCCTGGTAGGTTTTACTTTGTATGTACTGTTTCCCACGTCAGGGTTGCATTATCTTCCTGGTATAGGAAGATGCTGTCAAGGCATATCTTGTCAAGTTACTTAATTGCTAGCACTGAACCTGCCACTTACTGTTGAAAGCTTTAAAAGTAAGCAAGCACTGTCTGGGAGCTAGAAAGTTTTGCTGTTGAGATTTGATCTCTAATTTTATTTAATAATCTTCTCTGAACTATTTCTTTGTTAAACAACTTTCTAAAAACAAGATTGTTCTTGCAAGCCAAGCTATAGATTTGATTGAAACCAACTGTTTATGCCTGTCTGCATGAGGAATGTGAGAATGAAGGAAAAAATACTTCCCTAGCTTGAAGTGGTAGTTATTAGTCACTGGATAGTGGATTTCAGGTTTAACAAGATCTGCTTTTTGTCTGCTCTTTCAGCTCCTAGCATGGCCTTTAATTACTTAGATCCCACACAAATGGTAAATAGCTTAAAACAGGAAAATGCTGAAAGTTCAGTAGTTTACTGCTATTTGTGAGAATTTAGTGACCAGTTGACTATTTTAGCTAAATCAGTAGCATAGCAGAGGTGTTATACAAGTTTTAATTATCACTGATTAACTCAGTGCAGAAGGTCATGCCGTCCTCTTTGCATATCTTTTGTGTAGTGATGTTAATAAGTATCCTACATCGGGGTCTGCGACTGTACAATTCTTTGGAGAATGATATTCTCTAGCCTGTAAGCTAAGATGTCTCAAAATAAATTTGTTTGAGAACAGTACATGACTGACTCTTAAGAGTTGTTCTACATTAGTATAATCCATGATTTCAGCTGGTGAATATTGAACTCTTTTCCAGTTGTTGTCTTGCTGTAGTAAGTAAATTGGAATCCTTGCAACTCCTTCAGTTTTGTAATTCGAAAAGCCGTAATTTTTGCTCCTTTTGTAATGTAAGGTATATTTCTTGAAAAAATATTGTGGAAATAATACTGTTAATATCTTTCAGTTTATGATGTCACGAGAAGAGATACTTTTGTCAAGCTGGATAACTGGTTAAATGAACTGGAAACATACTGCACAAGGAATGACATAGTGAAAATGCTAGTTGGAAACAAGATTGATAAGGTAAACTTAATTCAACTGCAGTAAGTAATCTGTTGGTGTATTTTGTTACTAATGCATAGTAATGCTATGTCTTATTATAGGAAAACCGTGAAGTTGACAGAAATGAAGGTCTGAAATTTGCAAGAAAACATTCCATGTTGTTCATAGGTATGTTATAGATATTTGCAGAGGTCTTACTTGGTTTTTGTTAAAATGAAAAGTACCACTTCTGTAGGACTGATAGTCTTTATACATACAATCCAATTAATGATATTCCTCGGCTGCAGTAGGTACAAAGATAATGGTTCTCCCATTTTTTTTTTTTAAATTGTCCCTAAATATGTTTAGCTGTCTGTTCTAACTGTGGGTGAGTACGCTGAAATGCATAAAGATTAAGGGTGGCATACAGGCTTTACTGTACTCCGACAAAGCTTGTTTTAGGTTTGGGGTTTTGTCTGTTTTATTTTCCCAGCGGACTTACTAAATTAATAATAGAAGCAAAATGAAAGAGGGAAAACTGGTACTAGTGGCCAGCTTTCAGTAAAGCAGAAAGGCTGGTACTTGACAGAAATCTGTATTAGAACTGGGACGTAAAATTAAGTAGGAATATAATTAACTTATAAATGGTGGGTGGAATTGAATAACGACATAATCATGACTGGAGAAAATATGTTGGTCGTATCTTGCTGCAAAATGAGATGAGTCTTTTAGGCAAAGCCTTGTAATGATAAATTAAAATGAGTGGTAAAATGATTCTTTATGCATGAGTTATTACATGTTCCTTTTAAGGATCAGCAGGGATTACTTTATAGGATGACTCCAGTAGCAAAGCAGTTCACTGGCATGTCCTGTCTTATACTCACATTCCTCATCTCTGACTAATGACATATCTTTGTCTGGTACCTTGCTGTGTTTCTTTTTGGCTACAGTGTCAGATATGGAAATAGAAGTTCAAAGTTGAGGCACAAGTTAAGTGAATGGAAGATGAAAAGAAACATTAAAATTAAACTATAAATAAATATATGTATAGCTGCATGCTACATATGCTAATTATCTGCATGACTGTGTGGAAGAACAGGGCAAGCCCTGGTGGGACTGAACAGTTTCAGATGGTATCTGTTGCTCTAATAATACACCCTGTAAGCAGATTTCTTTGGCTTAGCCAAACTAAGGCTCCTGAGTGAAATTACCTAGAATTCTGCCAACTGCAGAAGAAATTAGATCCCCTTTTTTTTATTCATATCAGATGAGCTGTATCATGGAGGCTGACCCAGAACCCTACAGTATGGATCCTTGCTTCTTATGATATGGTGGTACTACAGTTCTGAGTAAGGTACAGAACTGAAGTACAGAACAGCAACCAGGTTTATCAGATATCTTAAGTTTGTAGAACTCTCCTTTCTTACTGAAGTGCTTTCTGCAGAAAAATAAAGCTAAGCTATAGCTATCTCCATGTATTCTGGTGACATTCAAGTTGGAAGCTATTCTGTTAAGTCTTTTGAGGTGCTGCCTTATGTGATGACAGAAACCTGCATACCTGCTATTTTTGACACTGCTATGTTATTATAGAATATACTGTAGAAGTTGTAAGTCTAGGTTGTAGGTTGAGACCTAACTGAAAGAGAAAAACTAAAGTTACTGGAAGCTATGCTAACACTTGACTTCTTGTATCCCTTCTCCAGAGGCAAGTGCAAAAACATGTGATGGTGTACAGTGTGCCTTTGAAGAACTTGTTGAAAAAATCATTCAGACTCCTGGATTGTGGGAGAGCGAGAGCCAAAACAGAGGTGTAAAGTTATCAAACAAGGAAGAAGGATATGGAGGAGGAGGAGCATGTGGTGGATATTGTTCAATGTTATAAACTTTGGGAAGCTTATTCTTTGCATATTTAAACAAATAGTGACATCTTTCTGTACATAAATTCATAAATGCTATTTTTAGGGACCTTGCAGTTTGCACATACTTGTTTTGTATCATGGCAGTGAACACTTGTAGGAAAAATGTTCTGCAGCTTTCCCAGTTTGAGAATGTTATGGTAAGCATGCCCAATTTGCAATCTTCAGGTTTTTATAAGTAGCATAAATAATGTGCAAGAACAAATGCACTAAAAATTTTACGACTGTATACATTCATCATGTAACTGTTCTAAACAAATCCATCTAACAGAAACACATTACTGCATTGTCTGCTCTTTGTCTTATTTTTAAATACTCTTGAAATTGTAGAACTATATAGTGTGCACAGATCTTGAAGACAGTGAAAGCTATAAATGTTACATTTCATCTCTTCTAGTAAATACTTTTTTATAGTATTAAAAACAGTAAGATTATACAGTTCTTAGGCAAATCTGCTAAATTTTTGTCTTACAGTAGAACCATCTGAAGCATAAATTGGCACAGGCCATAGTTGGTATCAGCTCCTTCTTGAAGAGATGCTTTGAAAGCTTCCTTTGCAAAGCTGGGGGACGCCCTTTTTTCTTTTTAATCATCACTTCAGTTGATGGCTTAACTGGAGTTTTAATCCTGTGATATTTATATACTAAATTTGTGGTACTCTTGCACTCTAGGTTTTTAATATGCAGTCTAATCTAGACTTGGTGTAGAAAGTCTTCATTTTTGGCAAGGGGTCTGAATGACATCATTGTTCTTTAATTGTGAATCAATTTGCCACGCTTCAGTACAGACGCCTAATTTTCCTAAATGTTTGTAATATAACTTTATCTCAAACTGTAACTCACTGTGGCTGTGAAGATCTCTTATCACGTCTGCTTTGTGCGGCTGTTGTTCAGAAATAAAACTTCCTGTCACAGACACCAAATGGGAAGCTATAGGGCTTCTTGATCTCTGTATGGAAAAACACTATTGCAATGAGTATTCACTTGAATTTACTGTATCAAAGCCAATGGTTTGTTTCAGGAGACTTGTATAGACTAATAAATTTTTTTTCCACAGTATTCAACTTTTCTAACCTCTTCCTATTCTTAGAGTTGTATATTTTCTAGCACATACAGTTTAACAGTTCTTACAGATGAATTACTTCTGATTTCTGAAGGACAAGACAAGGATGCTGTGTTGTTGTGGTTTGGTTTTTTGGGTTTTTTTTTGTTTGTTTTTTTTAAAGATCACTGTAGTGCAATCAGTAACTGAACTACTGGGCAGTTTCTTGTAAATACAGTGAATGACAGTACCTTTTATTACTGCAAGGTTTTGTGTAAATGTCAGCGTACATGATCTGTATTTTGCAGCAGGTCTTGGCTGCATCTGTTAAAATACACTTTATTCTTCACAAGGAAACTCTTGTTTTCTGTTCTGTTTTACATTTTCTAGAAAACAATACTGAAATTTGAGAACTTAACCATGCTAGTTGTTTTACAAAATATTGTATCTATAATATTGTGAATGTAGTAGGATAATTTAAATATGTAAACGTCATATTAAATATACATACATATTGTATTAAAATGTTAGATTTGTATTACTGTTTCATGCATAATATGTGGGCTAAGCTAAGCAAATTTTGTTTGTTAGCATTAAAGGATTTTTGGTTTTTATGGGCTAGCAGTAAAGGAAATTTGTAGGAGCATTAAATCTCTGAATAACTTAATTATTTTTGGCATTATTTCAGTAATATTGGGCAAGTATCATAATGCTGACAGACATCTGTAACTTATTTCCATACCTATTTTCCCCCTCAACTGGGTGCATCTCTATGTTGGGAAGAGACTTAATTTTCAGTTTCTCACAAAAGATGCTTTTATCACAGAACCTGGGTTCATCTTTCGTTCTGCCTGTGCCAGATCTGACAGCCCTTGTCAAAGGAAGGAACTGCAGGGTACTCTGAATAGTGGGTATTGTTCTGCAAAAGAATCAAGTCTCTTTCTCTGCAAAATTTTTCTGGGGACAGAGGATTGTTCTGAAACAGCATATTAAGTGAGACTGAGAGCAGTTAGACAGCTTTTTTTTAATGCAGATGTTTTCTAATTGACTTGCAAGCAGCTTTTCTATCCTCTTTGTCTTCTAAGCAGGTTTGGTTATGTCACTGGGGAATGGCTTTTCCTAGAGTCCCACTTTTCCTCGTTACTCTGTCAAGAAGCTGTGTACTGGAGGGGTGCTGGGTGTACTCCACGGGGTGCAGCATGGGCTGCAGGGCAATCTCCTCTCCAGTGCCTGGGCCACATCCTTCCCCTACTTCTTCACTGACACTGGCGTCTGTGGAGTTTGTCTCGCATCTTCTCACTCCTCTCTCTGGCTGCAGCTTGTTGCGCAGGCATTTTTCCCCTTCTTAACTGTGTGTTGCAGAGGCGCTACCACTGTCACTGATTGGCTCGGTCTTGGCCGGTGGCAGGTTTGTCTTGGAGCCAGCTGGTGTTGTCCCTATTTGACATAGAGAAATCTTCTAGCAGCTGCTCACAGAAGCCACCTCTGTAGCCCATGTGCTACTGAAACCTTGCCACGCAAACCCAATACACAGTTGGGTACTTGTGCTAGCAGAGGTTTTCTGTACATGGGTCTGGAAGAGTATGGCACAGTAGTTGCGTTTTGCTGAATTTGCACTTGAGAATACTAAGTGGTGATATGTTTTTTTTCTTGGCTTGCTTCTTCCGTTTTTCTAAAGGGAGATGGGACAGGCTTCTGGTGGAGATCTCAACATGTGGGGTTTTGTTTTTGTCTTTTTTTTATTGCCAGTGGCACTTTTATCCAAACTTATAGCATCAATTTTCCTGTTCTCCTACTGCAATAATGAGATCAAGAGCTGGTTCAAAGTAAGTCTTAAAATGAAAATGTGAGTTCAGTATGTCCCTAAACCACACCAACAGCTGTCTCATCAACCTTTGCAGAACTTCAAGAAACAGTTGTGTTTTTGCAACAATCGTACCACAGTGGGAACCACTCTGTATGCTTCATCTTGTTAGTTCCCTTGTTTGCCAGTAACCTGAATGATATATAACGAACTGCAGTAGTCCTTCTAATCTTGCCCCATAGCTTAGTGTAATAATCCTTTGTTTTGAGGCTGAACTGGATGGATTTTTTTCAAGCACTTGAAAAACTTGGGCAGCCTATGTTGTGATCAGCACAAGTTATGGCTATTTAGCTGCTGAAGGATTGATATAAATGGGCTGGATGTAGCACCATGAACGTATGTGCAATCTTCTTCAGAGCTCCTGTAGTCTTCAGTGTCTTGCTGTCCTTCAAGGTGTCAAGGAGCAATGTTAGTATGAGCAGGGCTTTTTCGTGTTGCCAGACAAATCCTTGCATATTCTTCAGAGCTAGTTGAGCCTTCAAGGGCAAAATATAAGGTGTTTTTCCTGGTCACTTTCCAACAGCAATAGCTTTTGGGAAAAAAGAGAGGCTCTCTGTTAAAACTGTTTTAAATTTTGTAAGGTTTCCACATACCTTGCTCTTGAGTACCTGTGGCACCTTAATTAAAAATTGATGGAGGATTATGCAGGCAAAGAACTGTGAAGGCGTGTTTCCAAACTATCATGTCTTTATATTGTGTCTGATTTTAATGCAAGAGTAAGAAGTTTGTCCTTATACTTGTGCCTGAGTATTGTCTGATCCTTTCTGTTGGAGTTAAAATGATCATGATGATTAATTATGGAAGATTCTTTTTTCCCCTTGTGATACTAATTTCTGTAGCATCTATACACTTTTTCCATACAATGATAGCAAAGTTCCTAGTGAAGTTCTAGAACTCCAAGCTCTATTTTTTTTTTTTTTTTTTTTTTTTTTTTTTTTAATTTTAGGAGCTCAAAAAAACCAGTAGGAGGCTTAAAATAAAAAGTGTCAAATCATGATTGGAGGGAAACTTTTCTAGTGTTTTCTATGTACGATCAGCTCTGGATTTGGTACTGGGAACAAGGTTGGATCCTTTTGACAGGAGTGCTTGGTTCTCAGTTCTTAATGCTTGTCAGGCTGGACTTGCTGATCTGAGGTGTGTGGCTATCAAGATGTTCATGACAGCCTGAATCTTGTTCTTCCACATAGCTAGCTATGGAGTTGCTCATTACTATTTAGGATTAGGAGCAAAGCCGTAAACTGGGATTCAGGAAAGAGTAGTAGCAGCTGCCCAAAGTGTGAAGGCAGTTTTAATGATATATAATACATTAGTGTATAATACATTATATACACAAAATATATAACAAATTGTATAATTTACCATATAGTAAACATACTATTTAATAAAAAACATTTTGTTTTAATAATATTTTACTAAAATATATAATGCACTATAGAAATATATATTTTATAGTAATATTTTATATTGGTTAGAGATTATGTATCATCTCTGAACTTCAGCTTCAGACATAATGAATTATTTTAATTCAGGGTAGGTATGACAAAGGTACAAAGCCCTGTGGGCAGGTGTCATCCAGAAGAACAAAAGGAAGGATGCCCGTGGAAGCAAGAGTTCGGCTTTATATACTGATAGTGCCTGAGCTTGGTATGAAATCAAAGCTGAAGTTGTAGATTAATTGGGTACTCAGGGTGCCAGAGGTCAGAGATCACAGCTGCATAAGTGTGATTTGACTTACGTTTTTCTCCTGAACAGTATCCTGAATCACAGAATGGTTGAGATTGGAAGGTGTCTCTGGAGGTTGTCTGGCTGGTCCAATCTCCCTGCTCAAGCCAGGACACCTACAGCTGGTTTTCTTATGGAATTCTGGCACAATAACGCATCAGGTTTGTGGCAGCAGTGTGCCAGCAGTACTGGTCTTCTCTGTCCTGAGATGACAAAATGTAAAGCAGATACAGCAAAATACTGTCTTGAAAATAAATTCCTTTTAAAAGTTAGAAAGCTTCATCTCTGCAAAGTTGTGCTTTGCAGTGCTGCTGACAGTGTTGGTTGTGGAGGAGTCCTGTAACTCGACTGTATAAGCATAGGAAGATGTGTGGGTGATTATTTTAGAATGTCTGAGCAATTTTCTTTTGGAGGAATAGGAACTGGTAGGTAGAGGAAAATCTACTTTCAGTAGCAGCAGAATGCATCTCCTAGTATGGAGTCTAACAGGGCAGCTTCCTTTCCCTTCCTCTGCTGTTTTAAGCTGTATTCTAAGGGAATCTACGCCATGTGCCTCAAAGCTGTGGAGCAGGACTGTTCCACAACACGCACTGGGGTCTTGCTCCACCAGCTGCTTCCATAAGGAGCTAACAGGGATGGTGCTCTGCTCCTGTCTGGCCTGCATGCCCAAGTGTCCTTCCCATGGGATCGCTGGCACAGTGCAAAGGTGCAGGTCCAGGTTTCACAATAATGGTGTCTCAGTTTCCAATGTAATCTGTTGGAGCACTGACAGCATCCCAGCTTTGGCAATTATATTTGAATTAACAAATTGTTGGTTTTCAAGATTGCAAGCATTACTTATGCAGGCTTTTCTGTCACTGACAGTGTTTGAGCCAAAGCTTTGTAGGAGAAAGACTTACTAAACTAGCAGATCACAGAGGGGTCCTTTTTCAGGTCTGTGAAATGGCTGCAATAATGCTATTATTGCAGCATATTGCTCTTTCTTGATGTGAACCAGAAGATATAACAGTACTCTTTTGTGTCAGGTCTGAATGCTTGTGCCTCCCTGTACGTATGCAGCAGTCCAGGTAGAAAGATGGTAAATGAGTAAGGGTGTGAAAAGCATCAATAGACTGTTAACATGGTGCAGGTGTGGGCGGTAGTTCGGGTACTGGTGGCTGTCTGGCTAAAGCAGCGCAGAGCTCAATAGTTGGACGTACCCTTCCAGAAAGCAGGTACCCTGTCCAGGCTGCTTCCTGGGTCTTTCTGGTTTGGTGCTGCAGGGAGCATATTTGGGAATGGACCCGCTCCGGCTGTGAGGTTTGGCTGTTCCATCTTGCTCCAGAGGCAGGAGCACTTTCCTACCATGCTATTTCTTTCTCCTAGGATTGTGCACTAATTGGTGAATGGAATGAAGAAAACTTTTGTTATTTCACAGGCAAACTTGATGAAATACGATGGGCAGGCTAATAAATTCCTATGGATTGAGCCAGCAGGTGAGTTTAACCTGGGAATACCCTGCCTGCTACTCTTCTCCCTTTAAACAGGAAGAAACAGCCATATTTTAGTCTTGTGATTTCCTTTTGCCTAGAGAAAAGAGGCAAACTGTGTGAGGCTGGTGCAATCAAAAAGAAGTGCAATGAAGTGAGCTGCAGATAGCCAGCAGTGATACCTGAAGGCCTGCAATGATAGGCTTCCTTTTTCTTGCACTCCTCAAAATGGGAGTAGCAGTCTTCTGAGCTTAGTGGAAATTATTTGCTATGTATTTCACAGTACTAGTCAGAAAAATAAAAGCATTGAAATGTATTTGCTATGCCCTCCAGAGAAGTCAAAATTATTTGACAGTATACAGATTGGAGCATTTTATCATACTAGCTTGAAGGCTGAATACATCCTTTGTTTGCAGACTTAGTCTGGGAAAACAGAGCAGGAAAGGACTTTAAGATACCGCATTAGTCTTTCTCTACCCTAAGAAAAGATCAAGTACACTCAAACCATTCATGTATTTAAAATATTCTCACAAGAAATCCAACAATGAAAGTTTTACTGCCTCTGCAGACAACCTCTTCCACTATTTTGGAACCTTAGTAATGGAAAGCGTGTCCTTCTCTTTAACCTTTATTTCCCTTGCTGTAATGAGTGTTCCCTGTAGCTGGGGCTTCTACTGAAACCTGTGTTTGCGTTTGCTGGGTGATCCCTATGTGCCTAATGGAACCAAGCTGAAGATTTTAATTTATGTTGTGTAAAATAAAGAAGCAGTTGCATTTCCTGCTGGACAGAAAAGCTGTTTGTTGTAAAGGAGCTTGATCCTTACAAATCAATGGGCCCTGACATTATCCACCCGAGGGTGTTAAGAGAACTGGCTGATGTCGTTGCGAGATTGCTCTCCATGATCTCTGAGAAGTTGTGGAGATTGAGGGACGTCCTAGAAGACTGGAAGAAGGCTAATGTCTCCCCCATCTACAAGAAGGGCTTAAAAGAGGATCCAGGAAATTATAGGCCCATCAGCCCACTCCTGGAGAAACTGTTGTGTTGAGGTCTAGACAAGTGGTCGGTGTGGTGAGGGGGGAACTGGCTGACAGGCCGCATCCAGAGCGTGGTGGTAAATGGCTCCTTTTCCAACTGGCAACCTGTAATGAGTGGGGTCCCCCAGGGATCAATGTTGGGCCCAATGCTGTTTAGCATCTTCACAGGTGATCTGGATGATGGGATCAGGTGTATCCTGATGAAGTTTGCTGATGATACCAAACTGAGTGGGGAAGTGGACACTTTGGAAGGGAGAGCCACCCTGTGGGAAGATGTGCCTAGGCCGGAAGAGTGGGTTAAACAAGAACCTTGTGAAGTTCAACAAGGACACTTGTAAGGTCTCGCACCTGGGAAGACATAATCCAGGAGTGCAGCACAGGCTGGGATCTGCCCGGCTGGGGAGCAGCTCAGTGGAAAGGGAGCTGGGGGTCCTGGTGGACAACAAGCCCAATACGAGTGAACAGTGTGCTGCTGGGGCAAAGAAATCCAAGGGCATGCTGGGCTGCATCAACAGGGGCATCACCAGCAGAGACAAAGAAGCTGTTATCCCACTCTACTTAGAGCTTGTCAGGCCACACCTGGAATACTGTGTTCACTTTTGGTCCCCACTATGCAAAAAAGATGTGGACAGGCTGGAGAGGGTCCAGAAGTGCCACAAAGGTGATGAAAGGACTGGGAAGCCTGCCACGTGAGGAAAGGCTGAGAGAAGTGGGTTTGTTCAGCCTTGAGAAAAGAAGGCTTAGGGGAGACCTTGTCACCATGTTCCAGTATTTAAAGGGCGGCTACAAAGAGGATAGAGACTCCCTTTTTACAAGGAGTCAGATGGAACAGTGGAGGAGTAATGACTACAAGTTACTCCCGGGGAGATTCTGATTGGACGCAAGAGGAAAACTTTTCACAATGAGAACAATCAACCATTGGAATAATCTCCTCAGGAAAGAGGTGGATTCCCCAACGCTCGACACTTTTAAGATTCAGCTGGACAGGGTGCTGGGCCATCTTGTCTAGACTGTGCTTTTGCCAAGAAAGGTAGGACGAGATGATCCTTGAGGTCCCATCCAACCTGGTACTCTATGGCTCTATGATAATAATATGCATTTATATTCATATTGGACCTGTATCTATCAATCCCAGGCTGAGTTCCTCCTTTCAAAGAAAGGTTGCCATGACTGAGTAGGTTTGACTTTTTTTTCCACCGAAAATATAACTAACTCCTCTGACTATAAAGCTAGGGCATGATGCATGCAAAGTTACTGTATGCCACTTTTGCTTTTAGCTGCTTACAGCAACAGACAATTTTTAGCTTTCTAGGTTTCTGTTGTAGCACCTATTAAATTGATGAAGTTCAACTGGAAATATTCTTAGGAAGATGAGTTTAATAGTAATATTTCATTAATGAGACTTTTAGCACTTGAAATGCAACCTGTACAGTATATCATAAAACTGGCCTCTGATACAATTTTTTTCCCTAAAATTCTTCAAACAATACACATACTTGTGATTTTTCTGCTAATAATGTTAGTTTTCATGCACACAGAAACTACATACATTAATAAAAAGAGATTAATTTAAGCAAAAAAAATATATAAAACAGATGCTACACTCACTTGGGTCATAGGAATCCATAAATCCAAATGGACCATAATCTATTGTTATGGATAATAAACTGAAGTTATCTGTATTGCACACACCTACAATTACATAACAAGGAGAAACAAAAGTTAAAATTCTGCTTGAATCCTGTAGTCTCTAGAAAATTCGCTGTGAAATAGATCCTCTCTCTCCTCCAGAGAACTCTGGAGCAGTTACCTTTCAGAAATCAGACTCTGGAAAATAAACTTGTCTCTCTTATTCTTGACCTGGCATGCATTTTAAGTATGAAAATGAGAAATTGTTTGCTACATTACCCTGCACCTGGTTTCTATACCTAGGTGGCACTGTTTCCTTGTCCTTTCACTGCTACTCTGTATTGAAACAGCATCTTGCAAATTGTTCATTAGCTTCTTCTTGGCAAGCTGACTGAATGCTGTATTAGCAAGACAATGCTGTTTTATTTTTCATAATATAAGTCTGAAACAAAGGTGGACAGCGCTCTATCCTATACACTGTAAAAGGTCAGGTTTTTATGTAATGCATAACAGATTGCTATAGGCAAAGACATCAGAAGAACTGAAGAACAAAGTGACAAATAAAAGCCATCTTTAAGTATAAGACTATAAAAAGTCACTCTTGTAAAGCCAATGCGATCTACTGCAGCTTACCATGTGCAAACCCCACAGACATCCACAATGCAATCAGATTTGCAGTCTCTGATACAACTGTAGAGAAAAATTCCTAAAATCAAATACATCTTTTACTTCAAGTCCTTTGAATGAAAAATACGGAATACAGTAAATAACATAAACATCTGATTCACTTCAGAAATACATCATACGTTCTACTTTTAAATCTATATCTCTGTCTGCAAGGACTTTTCATTCACATTTTAAATTATGTAACAGCACAATATAACCTTTTCCAGCCAAGACTATAGTTAAGTAAGTACACACAGATGCCCTGAAAGTAATTAAAAAGTCAAAAAAAGAAACAGAGACATTACTTACTTCAAATTTTAAAACCTTTCAAAACTTTGAAACCTTTTGAAACTTTGAAAAGTCTTGCATAGTTTTGTTCACATGCTTGTGGAAAATAAAAATAACTTTTAAAAGAGACTTACCAGATATCTATTTGAATCGTTCTTGGCTATTGATGGAAAGTGTTCCTGGATGATAAAGTCTAGCAATCTTCTGTAATAAGAGAGGCAGAATTCTTTAAACAAAACTGTTACTTTTAGAACTGATGATTCAAAGTTCTTGTATTTAAACAGCTAAATGCTGATCTACAGCTTGCTGCAAACAGTTATTAGGAAACGCAACCTATTTATTCACAAGTCTGGAATTAAGTGCTTTCAAATGCTTAGAAATAAAACCTAAGGCTCTAGTCATAAATTATTCCTATGTGTTAAACTTCCAGAACACACCAGAATCTGGTTTTGCATGCAGTAATATCAAGTTTTTAGGAAAAAAAAAAAAAAGTTTGCATAGCCAAAAAGAGTATAAAGAGTATGTGATTACAATGAATTCTGATCTACATCAGAACTCTCGCAAAGAAAATTTTATGGCTGAATTCTTGTGAAGTAGAGTTACTTGCCACAGTAACTGACCATTCCCAGAACAGTGCTGCATAGTCCTAAAGATAGGCTCAGGAAATTGGGATACACTCTTTAAAAATTGCAATGCCTGTCAGATAGATATATTTGCAGATCTAAAGCTTTAAAGTAGAGCGGCTGGCATTCAGTACATTGAGGAGTTCCCTGTAGGACTCTCTTGTGGTCAGAGCCAGCCAGGGCCACTGGCACAGGAAGCTGTAGGCACCATCTACACGTGGGGCAGGCAGCCCGGGCCAGGGTTGTGAGGCTGCGCACACAAATACCTAGATTTTACCTTTGGATCAATTTGTTGGAGCAAATCACTGAACTCCCCTCAAACTGTGACAAATTCATCAGAGTATCTAGCAACATGACCTTTACAGGGGTGTCCAACCTATTGTCTCTGAATTTTAGCTGGTTGCTCCAGGACATCCTCTTTCAGGAGAACCTTCTC
>WHYT01016080.1:242639-342184 GCA_009806455.1 Tetrax tetrax
TTTTTTTTTTTTTTTTTTTCCAAGCATCTGATCATGACGTGTTGAACTCCTAAAAACTGCACCATTTTCCTCACTATTTACTTTGTGTTTGCCCTGAAGAAGGAAACTAGATCTTCCTGGTGAGATCCATTTCCAATAAATGGTGTTTAAAAATGTTTTATTCTGACAGCTATCCCACCTTCTGGCCAATGTCATTTAAAGACTTAATGCTCTTGACTCATCTCGTGTAGCCATTTGTCGCCATCCCTCATCCAGCCCATTTTGTGCAGTTACATGCAGCTCCAGAGGCTATAAAAGCCCTTAGCAATCTTTTCAGACCCTGGCATAGTTCTTCTCTCTGGTTCATACCTCCCAGCAGCACAGTGATTGAAATACGCTTTCATTCTTTATTAATGGCGTACTGTATCATCTTGCTCCTGCCTTGTCTGGAATTTATGGCTGTATAGCACCAAATCTTCCTGCTTGCCTTTTTGGATGCTGATACAGGACCATAACTTCTCTACATTGCAGAATTTCAGTGGAATTCAGGATTTATTAGGCATAGCTATCAAATGAGTAGACATCTCCTCAGTTAGCTCTTGTAGGATTTGTGGTGCAAGTTACCTAAATCTAGCTAATATTGCTTAAAAATCTAGGTATTAAGAACTTTTTATTCTCAGTAAGAATTCTTTAATGTTCTCCCTAATTATCAGTGGATTGGAAACTCTTTGATGGGAAGGAAGACAATGAAGAGCTGAGGCCAGGTTAGATAAAGGGAAGTAAGTGGTTGACCAGAGTTTGTGTTTCACCCCCCCATTGGTGCTACCTCCCAGAAGGGCTGGGCAGCTCAGGCTTGCTGCTAGCGAGTCAGTGTCAGCTGCTGCAGGAGGTGAGGAGGACACTTGGTTTCTCTCATGCATTTATTCTGATTCTTCTGCTGATCACACTCCTCCCAAAATGTTTTTGATTTAAATCTTCAAGTTGAATGTTGTGTCCTAGGTCACAACAAGAGCTGTGAACTTGCAGGAGACCTACGTTCACAAAAATAGTGTCTTAGCCTTGCTGACCACTCTCATTTCGCAGGCAGTCCTTGTCTGAAATCTTGCATTTCTATCATGTAGTCACATGGAAGCTTGTGGAGGGGATTACCTTTTGGATCGAAGGCAAAATCTCTCAGCAAAGCTCCCTGATGTTCTGCAAATGCAGCTCTTTCTGCCTTACAGATGGAGAAATTGAATCCTTGTATCCATGCTGGCTCCAAGTTTTGGCTAGCATTTGGCTGGCATATTTTCATTTATCTTAGCAAGCATGTTAAAAATCACACCTTTAGTCAAGCTGGTTCAACCTGGCGACGTAGAGGAGGCCAGAGGTGGAGCAGAAAGAATGATTGCCTTAAGACTGGGCAAAAAGGATGACTGTATGCTGTAGTGGCTGAATGGCTCCAGCGGGGTTTTGTTGTATCGTACAAGAAACCTCTGTCTGAGGCAGTGTCGGGATTAACAGCCCAGGCGCTGGGTTTGTTCCCTTTCCCAGGATACTGCTCTGTCTCACTTCCTGGATGCTCTGAAAATTACTGTAAAATCATAGCTAAGAACATAACTTTCACTAAGAATAATAGGCAGATCTTTGCAAGCAAGAGAATTCTTAAAAAAAAAAAGTTATTAATCACAATGTAAACCAAGGGAGATGAAGAAACTCAGCAAGGGAGGAGGAGCAGAATTGTTTTTGGACCAAATGCTTTTCAAGGTCTCTTCCATAAGATGGCAGCAGCTTATTTTGTGAACTGGACTGGGAGACTGATGTGAAGGGATATCTGCTGGAAGCCCTACAAAACAGGCATTCAGTCTTCACGGGCTTTCTCTCTATTTGCTTGGTACACATCCATTACAATTATCCTGGTGCAGATCAGTTGGGAACCTTGCTTTATGAGTTAATTTATTTTCTGTTGATTGCTACAGTGGTGATTTTTTTTTTTCTTTTTTTTTTTTCCTAAATACAGGCACAGATACTAAGAGGCAAACTCCACAAGAGAGTTGTATAGTCTCAAATGACACTTTGGCATTCGCAGGGGTTGAGTGTGCAGGATGCACAGTGTGACAGGGTTGTTTGGCCTATTTCCTATTGGAAATTTTTTTAAAGTGTTTAAATTTGTGTGGTTATTTTGTTAATAACTACCTGAAGCAACTTGAGTACTGTAAGCAGAAGAGGTAGAAAAACAGTTGTGATTTTCTCTCCTCAAAAAAAAGGAGGTCTGTTTCATGATACTCAGCTGCTTCAGTGGAATCACGTTCTTTTGAAGAGGGAGATTGTGGAGAGAGAGGTTTAGTGGTTTGGTTTTTTTTTTTTTGGTTGCTTGTTTTGCCTAACAAAGCAGTGTAAGGAAAAACATTTGAGAGGAACTATTTTCTGAAGTATCTGATATAAAGGATTTTATATTTCAGCTATTTTCGCTTTCCCTTCTAAATGTTTTCAGTAACACCCACCCTTGCATGTGCAATGTATTTATGCAATTTGACTGTCTCCTGTTCTGTGATACATTTTTCTCTGCAGATGAGTGTCAGAGACTTCTCCCATTAGCACCAAATATTTCATAGTCATAAACTGCTGCTTATACCCTCTAACAGCAGATTCAATTTAAGTGCAAATAATGAATAATTTTCTGAGTTTTTGTGCTTATTCGGTATAGCTGGATGATATGGGAGGAGTCAAAAGCAGCCTGGTTTTGGCTTTCCCTGGTGCTTACATTTACTGGTTAATGTTAGTCATCTGTTTTTGTTTCCTGTGGCCCATTAGTATCCAATTCATCAAGTGCACAGGAGTCACGGTAACAAAGCTGCAAACTTGGAAGAGCGGGAGGAATAAGACTCTGAGGTATTTGCCTTCCATTCATTTTTAGAACAGTTCAACTTCCATGATTCTGATTTCTGTGTTGATGGACTGTTGCAGTACAGCCCAAACAGGGTCCATCACGAGCCAGTGCTGACATTGCTCCTCTGTCCTTCAGTTCAGATTCCATCTTGGTGAGCACTCCAGGGCTGCATCTTGTCTGGAAGTGAATGGGCCAAGCACAGCAAGTATGAGTGATTTCCACAGGCCTGCTGGGAAAGAGATGCACCCAAATTACTGGTGATGGGAATCTGATAGTCTAATCCTGGAGGAGAATTTGGGGGTTTAGAGGCTGAGAGCATCTCTATCTTAAGTATTGGACCTGCTTTTCTACTGAAAACACCAGCTGAGATGGGTGGCTTTAGCCCCTCTTCCTTTCTCTGAATCATGTTCCAACTTCAACTAGGGAAAGAAGGACTTTCAGCTCTCAAATTCTGGCCAATGGTGAAGTTTAGAGTCTTCGAAGAAGTTATGCTTGGCAAGAAGCGCAGTATTTTAAGGCGTCATTTCATTGTTACTGGTGTGCAGTGTGTGCGCTGCCTGATTTATACCAAGGAGACTCTTGGAATGTGTGTCCTGGTGACTTCGTTCTTTCTTTTCAGTTAACTTAAAGGAAATAAAAAGAGAGATGAAAGCAAGTTATTTGAATAACATTTTAAATGTTTTATTTATTCTAGAAAGGTTCGAATTCTTTCCAAGGCTCCATTTTCTTCCATTTTCAGAATGGAGCCTTTTTCACCTCAAATTATTTGTATTGTGATAGCATGCAGAGACTCTAGTCAGGGTGGCTCCAGAGGGCTTGGGGAAACAAACTGGGTGAAATGAAGAGTAAATGAGAGCAGTTCAGAGAATAGGGGGAACACTTCAAGCGTGCAAAGTTGGCTTGTGGCACTGAGCGTAGGAACAGATCAACACGGAGCTGGAGCCTGCATGGGGAGGACAAAGTTCAAAGTAAAGTGCCTGGTTGATTCAGTTTAGGTGGAGTGGATGAGGCTGAGAGGAGTGGCCCAACATTTAGCTGAGTGTTAGCCCAAGGATGGGGCTTTCCATGGCCACATAAAGTGCTTCTGTTTTCCTTTTGTGCAGTTTTGTTACGGAACAAGTTAATGGCAATAATTTTGGTTAGTAACTAATTCCTTGGAGCAAATGTCTTTAAGTCAATTGTGTATCAGATGTTGCCACATATTACTTTGTTTTGGTGTTTAGCCACAAATAACTCATGGCAATATTATTTTATTATAATACACCATAATTTACTTCTAGCAAGCATATAATTCCTAAGAGACAGAGTGGCATTCAGCCTATACATTCTTTGGTCCACTTTATATTGAATCCAACACAATGGGTGCAGCTGAATGATTTAATGTCATCCTGAAAGAATTCACACAGGCTGCTGAAAAAGAAAACAGGCCATGGAAATAAATTGTAACTAAATGTTACAATCTTAAATATAGGGCTACAATGCGCACAGAAGTTGTATAATGCTGTCCCCCGCTGAACTTTTTCAACAGTCTTGGACCTTACACTCCTGTGGGATAAGAAAAAAAAAAAAAAGATATCCTGTAGGGTAAATTCCACTAACCAGTAAATTCTGAGAAATGTTCCTTTTATGTTGGACAGGTGGAAGTTCAGGTTTCCAGGACAGTTCAGGAGAAATATGAGAGTCATACCAAGCATGAAGGTATTCTGTTTATTGACACACTGGTTTAAGTAAGAGTGAGAAATCCAAGAAATCTGCTAAAATCTCCCTACTAGGTGGAGGTAACTTGGGAAGATTTCAAGTCTGCTGTTTGTCAAAACAGTTTGCTACTTCACTGGGTGTTCATGAGCTGGGGGGAAAAAAAGAAATCGTGGAGCTGATCAATATCTTTTGTATAGGTTGGCCTGCAGCGGTATATGCCCAGCCTCAGCTGGCATGAGGTTCTGGCTTGTGTTTCAGCAAAATCAACAGAAATTCAGTGTTTTGCTTGATAAGCCCAGATATCTGCTGGACCACATAAAGGGTTGATGCTTGTTTCATTAGGGTAGAGAAACAGCTTACACAGTCACCCCTGGTTTGCACCGCTTTTAGCAAACTGACTTTGTTTTGATTTTGGAGTGGCTGTATTTTAGAATTGTCGGTTTTCAACTCAGAGGGGCTATTTACCTTTTATTTACTGGAGAAACCATGTGATTCCTTGCCTTGGGATGTTCATTAATTCTACTCCGTTTTAACTATGTCAGAAATGTACTAAAAAGGGTTCAGAAAATTTCCATGCCAGATATTTCAGTGTACTTTAAACGATTTATTTTATTCTACTTCTAGCTTATTTTCTTTTAAATTATACTTGAATGCTTTCCTGAACATGGGCCTAAATAAACCATTTTTATTTCAAAAACAATGGAAGTAACTTCAATCAATACTCAAAGGATATTGCTGAGCAAGTGCAATGCCTACTATGTGGCTTTGTATGCTGCTCTTGAAATCACACCTATACCAGCTGTAGATCAGATTTTTTTGGGGGGGAAAAATTGTCCCCAGGGCTGCAATAGGATCTGCCAGTTAGGCAGGTTACAGCCCCTGCCTCCTACTGAATTCTGGGGGGGAAGGGAAGGAGGGGGGGTTTGTGAGAGCTTGAGGATCTGTGCCAGGCTGGATTTCGTTGCAAGGTAGAGGCTGTGGTCTTGAAAATGCAGTGACAGGACAGAGTTCAGAAAATGTTGCAGCATCTCCTGCCCAGGGAATGGTGTCTTCATGGCTGCAAGGGTTTAAGCAGCTTGGTATTTGCTAGTCCTGTAGTGTTTTAAGTGTTTAATACAAACAGAAGCTGTCTTTCCCCCAGTGCATTGGTTCAGGCTGATGCCATTTACCTTAAAGTGCCCATTCTTGGAGAAATCGGTACCAATAAAATACGTACCGGTCAGAAGCCAATTCATGTACCAGAAATGACTACATGTGTTACATAATTAGAATACCTGCCCCGGCTTCTGAAACCTATCACTGCTGGGCCTGCTTTTAATCTAGCATCTTCTCTTCAGCTTACGAGATGAAATGTAGCTAGGGAGTGTTATGGGAACCAGATGGAGAGCCTGGCTGGAGGGCTGGCGGGGATGGAGACTAGAACCTTGGCCCGCTCCGAGCCCGGCGTGCTGTGTACCTTCGAGTGATACCTTAATCCATGATAAAGACAGACAGCTCACTTTTCCAAAATCAAAACCATATTCATCAATGGTAACCTCCTTCCAACACTGCACAGGCTGCTGCGCAGAGAGATGCAGTCTGGAACAGCTTGATACAGGCGGAACTCGATGGCTACACATGGATAAGATAAAATCGTTCAGCTACCTAATAAATAAATTTGAAAGATGTTCTAAAATGATATAAATTCAAGTACTAACTTGATTTATTATTCCAGAGGGATGTTTGCTCCACCTTTCAGTCACCAAATCCTGATTTATGGTGCACAATTTTAGGCTTGAATTTTTATTTTTTTTTTTTAAAGAAAGAAAACCTTTAAAATATAGCTAGTTGACCTAGCTCTCTCTGCCCAGCTAGCTTCACGCTGCTTAAATTAATACAACTCGTTCAAAAATGTAGTTGAATGGATGGATTTTTAAGTCAGCAAGGATTCAGTTATGGTAACTAAATGTTATTCCTACATGGTAAAATACCAGTAGAAGAAAAGTCAGTAAACTCTAAAGGCAAATATATTAAAGAATTCTTATGCATCATGATTTTCCTCTTGCCATCAAGGGAAAAGATTGTATTTTATACAGGAACTGAGATGTTTCCCTTTCTGTAGTCCTGTGTGGATTTAACTAAAGCAGCAACTAAGAGAAACAAGAGTTTCATAAAGAAAGCCTTGTTGATAATTATAGAGTGGTTGTAAGCGTACGTTCATAGCCTTTATTTTTCTTGTTCAGAACTTTATTATAGATCTTTAAGTTTCAAATGACTCTTGATACTTCACATGTGTGAGACAGATTTTAGGTAAATAAACATAACTTATTATTTTGGGAAAATACTTCAAATATATATTTTAAAGGGCGTGTTCTTTGTTTGACCACATATGACTCTTATAAATCTATAAGCTAACTATTCTAAACCAGATTATCAGATTGTAAATAGGATAGGACAGAGCTAGAGGGAGATATAAATACTGTTTCTGGTTAACAATTCTAGTTCTAGCAAATTGCCCTTAACATTAAGGAGGTATAAATTATGTATTGATTGTTCAAAGTTTTCATCATGCTCAGAGTTAGAAAAATTAAGCATAGAAACATAAAAACACTGTGTTCATTTGCCAAATCACAGGCTATATTTATGCTTGCAGAAAACTAAGAATCTTTGACAGGCGTCTTTTGAACAATCTGCTGGTTTTTTTTATCGTCTACGTATTCCATCAGGAGTAGAAATTAGCTGAGGAAAATGTGAAACTTGTTTTACCAAGTTCTGTCTTTACAAAGATAAAATATCTTTTTGGCTAGGATTTTTCCTGTTGCTTTTTTCATACCTCTTGAATTCCAGTGGTGTCTTTTTTGTAATGTAGCCTTGCAGATGTGAACAATCTGGTGGTAGTAGTAACCTTCAAATATAAGGCATTCGTTGATCAGGAAGAAAAACTTTAATTTACACAACCTCTTTTATCTCCAGGTAATGTTCTCCTCGGTAAACAATTTATGCTAAACCCACAATGTCCTGAACACCAAGAGTATGACTGATGCAAGCCCGTACTCTGTGTTATATACCATTGTGCGTGTTGATGAATTATTTTCACAAACCACTGATTCAAGAGGCTGTGGACTTCAAACAGTATGTTTTGAAACTTTGAAGGCTTAACAAAAGACCCTCAATCCACCAGAAGGGTGTGATCTTATGGGGACTGTTTGCACTGCTGCTGCGTACAGCATTTGATGGATATCCAGATATAAGCTCCATAGATTTCTCTTTGCTGTAATCTATTACCTCCACTTTTTGCTGGAACTGGCAGCAAAATTAATCATACTGGTCCTTTTTGTTCATATTTAAAGGTTTAAAATTTCACAGAGTCAGACCTTAAGCTGTATTCCCCCTGTTTTGAACTGCTGCTAGTGTCTCCATTTGCATATGACACCATGAATTTCTCTGATTTATTCTTTTAGTCAAGGAAGGAGAAAATAATTCAATGCCTGTTGTAAGTTATGACAAATAAAATTACTGATTTCTTACATGCTGAAAAGCCAAAAACTCATAGTCTGACTGGTTCAGGTTTGTTCTCTCCAGTAGTGTTATACTGCTCCTTATTCATCCTTTATTTGGGATCCCAGCCATTCAATGAATGTTATCCTGCTAGTGTATACAATGCATTTATTTTATTGCACATACTTACTTTGTTATTTAATGCCACCCAGAGTTTTCAAGGTGGTTTAGAGTATAAGTAAAAGGGCAGTGTCAACTATTAACATCTACAACCTAAACCAGACCTGATACAGTAAAGGGAAAAACATTAATCACGAGATGCTTGAGTGCCAGCAGTGGAACTTGCCCTTGCATGGTAAGACAAATCACACGGGCTGATGCAGTGTTGTTCTGGTCTGACTCCTCGGTATGCCTCGAGCAGCAGATGGCCTTCTGGTATTATTGTACCAGGGAAGGTGGTGGCAGAGCATCCCTGGAAGGGTGGCTGAAACCCAAGCCAGGTGATAGACAGGAGGGAGGGAGGGAGGGATGATGCCCTGGGACAGAAGATGTAGCAACAGGGAGATGCAGAGCCTTGGGAGTAGGTTACATTTAAACCCGAGGCAGTGTAGAAATGGGAGCTGTGAATGGCATCAGATGCAGAGACTCGCAGGGCCAGAGCTAAAACCAGTATAATGTTTTTATTTGCAGCTGCACTGCTTGTGCCTTGAAGGGATGCTTTGCGCGGCTTAAAGCAATGCTGAAGGTGGGAGATGGTGAGGACATGGGTGAGTTAACAGTCTTCCCAGAGTCTGAGTCTGAGTCAGTTCTCTGCCCATGTTTTGCTTCATATAGAATACATTTCAGCATAAAGAGCCCAGCTAGAGCGAATTGTTCCGCAAAGAGGAAAGCTAAGCTTTTCACCATCTAATCAGTATTTCCTGGAGAGATGCCAATGTCTGCTGAGCAGAAGTATGATCTTTCTGCCATAAATCTTGCCACTTCTGACCCTAAACCTTCCCTGCCCAGATATCCTCACTCCTGACAAGTGACATTTAGAACTGGAATATTAGCATTTAGGACAAGGACAGTGTGTGCTACAAAGCACATGCTTGGGTTCTCTGCAGTTAATAATCTGAGTTACTGGTGATGATAATTTTTAGGAAATTCAGAATGCCTTAGTACATATGCCAGATTGCTGGATTTTGACTAAGAGGGTATTATAAATAATAAACTTCGGTATCGTTGCCATCCACTGTAGCTAACTACCATCTTGGATGCAGATTAGTTTGTGCACTTGTATTGCACACAGACATATACAAAGTTTAGATTTCTCTTGGAAAAGCTTGGTGTTTTGGTAACTAACTAAATGAATAAACATATAATCTTTCAGGAGCTGGCAGAACAGCACCTAGTTCTTGTTACCCTCTTTGTTTCTCTCCACCCTTTGGCTCTCACTATAATTGAAGACAACTGCTCTGGCCACTCAGCTCGGCATCTGCAAGATGAAGTTATACATCTCAGAATTAAGGCTTCCAGACGTGGCACCCAGTTGCCAGCACATTTCTTACCCTCTGGCATGCTTTGGGCCTCCACTTTGGCCTCAGAGCTGTCTACCTGCCTCTGAGGCTGCTGCTGCTGTTCTTCTAGCCATGGTGGATACCTCTGGATTTCTGTGTTGCTCTCTGTGCAAAAGGGAAAAGGATGGGAAGGGCTGTGAGAGACAATTACGTTGACCTAACAGTAATTGCTCATTTTTCTTGCAAACATATCCAGAGCAATCTAGTTATTTCAGAGCTTATGCTCAGCATTTTTCAGTGACATGGATGTGAGCTGGAGATCACTCTCTGCCATCGTGCAATGGTTCAGAGTACCTGCGTATTTCTGTAACAGCAGCAGCTGATTTTCTATTTTATTTTATGCAGAACATTATTACCAGAAAATTGCTAATATTTGCATAGAGAAGGTTAACTCTTTTAAGTGGCTTCATGCCATTAAGTAGGAATGTAGCCACTCCAGTATAACAGTTTGTCCACGGAGAGGAAAAATAACCCTTCAAAACCCTGGCACCAGTTCCACGTTAGAGGTAAATTACTGTAGCAGATTGAAATGACAAGACTCACATTTTTAAATGAGCATGTAAATGAGGCATGTGCCCAGACTGGCATGGGACAGGAATCCTAATTTGCACATATGCTTTGGGATTTGTGCACACACACAAAAACAATTGAAAAATAATCTGGCAAGGAATATTTAATACAAGACTGAAGGGATGAGTTTTATATTCTTACACCAGTGTTATGTGAGAAGACCTAAGCAGACTTCAATATTCAGTGTTTTCTTTAATAGGCAGTACCAGGATGGCCAAGGACAGCTCATTGCAAATGACCAAGGAATCCTGTTACGGCATGTATGTAGAATCATAGAATGGTAGAGTTGGAAGGGACCTTCAAAGGTCATCTAGTCCGACCCCCCTGCAAGGAGCAGGGACATCCCCGACTAGATCAGGTTGTTCAGAGCCCCATCCAGCCTGGCCTTGAATATTTCCAGGGATGGGGCTTCCACCACCTCTTTGGGCCACCTGTTCCAGTGTTCTACAACTCGCATTGTAAAAAAATTTTTCCTAATATCCAATCTAAATTGACCTCCCTCTATCTTAAAACCATTACCTCTTGTCCTGTCACAACAGGCCCTAATGAACAGCCGCTCCCCATGAGGTACTGGAAGATGGCTATCGGGTCTCCCCGGAACCTCCTCTTCTCCAGACTGAACAGCCCCAGCTCTCTCAGCCTGTCCTCATAGGAGAGGTGCTCCAGCCCTCTGATCATCATGGCCCTCCTCTGGACCTTCTCCAACTGGTCCATGTCCTTCTTATATATATATATAAAGTATATAAAGTCTAGCGTATTCATATATAAATATATAAATGTACTCTAGAGCAGAGGCCTCTTAGTTGTCTTTTGTAGCTTTCTAGATGCAATGCAAAAGATTGGACAGACTGCGTTTATTGGGCAGGTCCTCTCCTGTCTCAGTAGGTGAGACATGGAATGTCATTTTGTCCTGACTGCAGCAGTGCAATGCATAATTTGCAACATTTCTTGTTGTTCTCCATTCCAGGTGATGTGTCAAGTAGCATTGCTTTATGAACAGCTCTTCAGAGGCCTGTTAGGTACCAGCCAACCCTGTTGTGCTTTCCTGCATGCTTGATGAGAGCTCGGTAGCCTCAGCGAGGCTGAGGGCAGCTGGGCTGAGGCAAACTGCCTGACGGAGAGCATGATGTCCTGCTGAACACTGGGGAGTTTTCTTTGTGACTAGCAAATTCAGGCCTCGTAAATTTATTTTCTTTTGCCAGCCAGGAAAAAAAAAAACACCTACCTATTTGAATTGTAGAGATCTGATTGTCCTGGAGCGCTGGGTATACACTGGGGCACAGTGACAATTAAGGCTGTGGGCCCAAAGGGCGAGGTTGCTGTGCTGAAGACCTGCCTCTGCCACCGCAGCCAGCCCCAGCTGTGATGAGCACACCAGTTACTTGGGCTGCGAGGTCAGCGGTGAGACTGACTGTACTGCAGCCTCTGTTACTAATTAGTGTCTTCTGGCTTGTTTCAGAACTGCAATGGCTTGTTTCCACTCTGGTTTCATATAATTGCTTTATATACTTGAAACTTTTGTAATTGGCCAAGTTGAAAACTCTTTACTGTGAAATCCATGCATTTCTCAATGAAAATGTTATGTTTTAATAGTTTGCTAACATGCTTTCTGACAGCATTATGCTTTATTGTTATAGTAGCTGACTTTCAAATGTGATGGCACTGTGAAATAACCGTATGTGTGATTTAGTAGAAAACTATGGATAGAGGATTGGGGCTTCATCAGTCTGTGTATAAGCACAGATGAAGTGACAGACCTTGATCCAGAGACCTTTCAGTTGAGCAGATTCAAGAGCTGTACTCTGTTGCTGCTCAAATCCAGCTTTGGTATCAGACATTTGCCTTTTTTTTCTCTCTTTTGTGGAAAGCTGGACAGAAAGTCTTTGCTGTTGGTTATACTCTCCATGCATATGGGTATACTCACTCCCAGCCCAATCACTGGCAGCGTTACAACACACCAAATAATCACTTTTTAAAAGTTGTTTTTAAAGATAATATTTTTAAAAAATCATAAAAAGTCATGGGGCGACTTTTCCAAAAACATCTTGAACTTGTAATTGTGCAGTGTTGTCTCTGAGCCATTAATGAAACCCATATTGCAGGGATGGCCTTGAAGTAATGGAGGAAAGAAAAAGCAGCTGTGTTTGCTATCCTGCAGCTCTGTGTTTTTCATTATGTTCTGTCTTATTTTTGTTTTGGGGTATATTTTCTGGAGCAAACAACCTCCCTGGGGCTCATCTGCTGCAGAGAGCAGGTTGAGTGCCTGGTGCCGGCTCTCCGCGGGGCGTCAGTTGTGATACTGCAACCTGTTAAGCAAAGCACCGAGGTGCTCAGAAGGGAGGAGTGGCCTTTTCTGTGGGTGAAAGTTCTGGCACAAATATTTGACTGAACAACCGTGAGTATATTACTGAAAAACCAACCCAACCAGCAAGATACTGCCAGAGTAAGCCTAATGATCCAAGCACTTTACATAGCTGATGACCAGGATGGGCTTTTCCTCTCTCAAAATGATACATTGGAATACTATTAGCTGTCTGTGGCCTGGTTGGGGCGTCTCCTTCCAGACACATGATTGTTACTGTCACCTCTCATGCTGTATGGTATGCGAGGCTGATGCCTATGAATTTTGCCCATATGCTTTTTAAGAGCACTGGAGGCAGTCAGCCTTAAATTCCGAACAAACTTAGTGATGGCTCAATTAATAATGCACTGAAAAAGCACAAAATGAAAGCATAAGTTAGAATGCATGCATTAGGTAGATGGTTTTTCAACAAGCTGTCAGACAGCATATGTAGGAAAAGTAGAGCTACCATGGCAGAGACAGAGAGATTCCACTTAGATAACTAAAGCCCAACTCATCTGTGATCAGATTTGCAAAAGCGGATTCACTGTGCTTTTTCCTCACTCCACGCAACCAGTGACTGTTTCTAGTCACTGTGGTGGAGCAGAGGCGTGGAGCTTGCATGGACAAAGAGAGCCCCAGACAAGGGTTTAACCCCATTCACCTCTCCATAGAATACAGAAAAATCTTCCCCCTAATGAAAGACTGCAAAACTGAAACAGGGTTTGTTAGGGACTGGCTAAGTTTTAAAAGGATCAAAATAATATAGGCACATCACTGCTTGATTTTTGGCTCCCTAATAACTAATTTCTCCCAATCTGAATCTGCACATTTGTAATGCAAAATGTTTTACTTCACGTTAAAGTAAGAGTGTTTATTTATGCAGTTTCATTTCCAATAAAAGCTATGCTTTACAGTGCATTATATAGAACGACAGCGGTGCACTGAATTGCAAGGTCACGCTATAGATCATACTCCCTCTGCCAAACACCCAGTAAGGAATTTTGAAGTAAGCTGTAGTAAGGGGCTGAGCCGTGAGCAGAGCCAGAAACAATACAGGTTAGAAAAATGTTTGGTTTATTTAGTAAAAGAAGAATGAGTTTGACTTATTAGGGAGGCTTTTCCTACCGTATTCATTCTGGGTCCAGGTCCTGGAAAGAACGTTTGGGATGGAACTTCCTGTAGTTGACCCTTATCTGTCCTCAGAGCCTTATGCATTTTCCTCTAAACCAAGGAATACTGGGTGTATTTGAAGATCCAGCTAGCAGTTTGTGCTCTGCAATGTTACATTAACAGACTCTTGTCTTTTTCCATAACGTGTGTGAGGCTACATGTCTGGTGAAAGGTGGGGAAGTCTCATCCTCCGCACACATATTATGTGTGTGCTACTGTGCAGCTGATAGTGGGTCTACATAGTAAGGGTGCCTTATTCCACATGTTTGAAAGGGTAATTTGTCCTCCAGAGGAAGAATTCACCTTAGGACAGAGACAATGACAGAGGCAACACCTCACAATACAACCATTGCATGGGTTTGTGCATTTTTCTGTGTGTGGAAAACAATTTGAAGATAATTTATCAGATGTCTAGAAAGCCAAGAAGTGCCAAAGCCAGTGTGGCAAATAACTTTGTTTAAGAGGAGTAGAGTTTGTTTCAGATGTGGGACAAGAGAAGCAGCACTAATGGTGAAAGCAGAGAGCCACAAGTGGAATTATTGTCACACTCACACCAAAAAAAAATCAGATCAAAGTAAAATTTCAGTATTGAATAAGCTGTTCTCCAGACATGGTTGGTGAGCTGCACTTAAAGCTCTGAGGTTCCTACAGTAAACTCCCAACAGAATCAAAGCTGAGCAACAACACTTGTGGTATTCCTCAACACACTTGTATTCCTCAACAGACACAGCTGGACATTATTTTGGGAACATAACTTATTGTTGGGGTTGTACTGCCTGAGGTGGGCACACTTTGAACAGCACAGAGATGGTGGTGCCATTTTAGAAATTTCCCTTTTGAGTTGAGGTCTACCAGGTTATTCCCTGCAGAAGAATGAAATTGGTGATGGAGTGAGAAGCATCTTTGGTGCAGTCTGATTTATCTATCTATCTATCTATTTATTTATTTAAATACAAAGAAAGCACAGAAAGCTCTTTCAGGAATTGCCGGCAGAAGACATCGCCAAGTTTCTCTTATTCACTGACTTTGGCAGGACTACCTGCTCCCTCAAACTTACTTTTTAGGGCTTCTGTAGCAATGAGTCTGACTGGAGGTTTGGTTTGCTGTTGCCTCTTGTTGTTTCTGTCAGGCAATTGCATCGCTCTGGGTTGCTGTGATTGTCAGATGTCATTGCAACATGAGCTTGATGGTGGTGGGGCCCTTGCCCCACTGTTCTCAGTGCAAATCACTACTTGGAATTCTCTTGGTGGCCTCATCCATGGGATTGAGTGCCTGCAATTAATGCAAGTGTTCCTCATGTGTTTTCCTGAATATTGTCATCATTTTTAGATGAATTAAGGTCAATCAAGAGTGAGAGACAGAAAACTGGGATGGGGCAACC
Source organism: Tetrax tetrax (assembly GCA_009806455.1). Taxonomy (NCBI): domain Eukaryota; kingdom Metazoa; phylum Chordata; class Aves; order Otidiformes; family Otididae; genus Tetrax; species Tetrax tetrax. The sequence continues at coordinate 257,687 of WHYT01016080.1, forward strand.
AGAACAGGGTATTAAAGGATTGATGATGGAAGTCCAAAACAATAGAGAAGTGATGGGATGAGTTTCTCTATGTGGGTCCATAAAGGAGCTAAGTGGGTTCTGTGGTTGACCCAGAGGAAGGCTGACTCTTCCACCCTGAACTTCAGTGAACCCAAGCAATAGTGGTATCAGTGGCCCAAGCCAAGGAGCTTTCATAAAAATGTGTTCTCCCTCACCCTTTCTTGTTACTGTAGTTCTTCACACAGGCTGCACATTATATCTATATGCTTCTAAAAATAGTGAGATCTGCAGGGTGTCACAACAGGTCAATTCCTCATTCTCTGTAGCCAATACATATCTCCACTCCTCTTGCAGCTGCAGTAGTTTTCATCTGTCCTAAGTCCTTCAGTCTCATCACACAGGGGGTACTGTTTTTCACCCAGCTTACAGGAACTTTGCAGTGCCATGGCTTTGTGGTGAGCACTGCCTCCAACAGTCTGGTTCAAACTTTATTGGCAGCTCTTCATTGAATCTGTCACATTAGTTGTTCTCCTTGTTCCAGCCTGCCAGATGACTGGGGAACACAGTATTGGGTCAGGTAAGTCACATCCCTACTGTTTTAGCTCAGTCATGCTCTGGTAGATCATCACTGTGCCCAGCAAGATTTTTCCCTGAAATAGCATTTACATCTTAACACACTGAAAACATAATCCATGCTGTCTGGCAGTACAAGAAGCTCTTAAGAATAGGCAACCACTGTGCAGAGCTGGAATCTCAAATCCACGCTGCAAAAATAGCTGCATTTCTCTTCTGGGCCAGATAAGAAGGCTGTGACATTGCTCGTAGGCAGCCCCCATCTACGCTGAGCATCCCAGTGCTGAGCTGTCTATTAATCTGTGACCCATACAGATTAAAGCTGGTGTTAGGAGTAGATAGATTCTAATTTGATTTCAAAAGCAATTGAAAAGTTATTGTTGATGGGCTTGTTGACGTGTACCAGGCAGTGGCTGAACTTACTGCTTCACTGGGAGCTGTGCTCTTCCACAACGCGTGAAGCTAAGGCAGTAAATATTACTGCCTTGAGGGGCACCGTTCTGCATTGGTTAGAGATGGGTGGCTCTTGCTGCTCGAAGCTTCCTTTTGAGGAAGACTTTCTATGGACAGATTCACGTTTTAGTCAGTTGTTACTGCTGGAATTTCATTAACTCCTTAGTAAGCAAAGAAAAAGTGGATCTGACTGAAACAGAATAGATTGTTTTTATTGAATTCTTCTTTAATTAAAGCTCTTACTGGTTTCATGGTGATTTGGTGTCATAGTTTAGATTTTTACACTGAGTGACAGGAGAAGGGAGAAAAAGAGAGGAAATGTTTATTTAATTCATGCTATAGAATGTAATGACAAGAGATTGTTTCCATACGTACTGTTTTTGTTGACCTTTTAACATTTGGAAATGTCAGGAAATACCATTACTATAGGTCTATCGAGCTTTAATGCTACAATAACTTTATAGCTATTCACAAGGGAAATTATTATACGTTGCCTGAAACAGCGAAGGTGTGTGCGAGCATACACACAGATCTCTTTTTCTGACTCCCTGCCAAAGAGATCTCTGTGGCTGCATGCAGTTTCTGTTAAAAACACAACTTTCGTGTCCCTGTAATTTTGACTTTGCTTTCAAACTTGCCAGATTTACTGAGGCAGCAGAGAGGTATGTTTCTGGGAAGTTTAAAGAAACTTTAAATAGGGTAGAATGCATTTTAACTTACTGTGGTTAGACAATGGCCAATATTGCATAGGTTTTTCAAACACAGATATTAACATTTGTTTGGTTTGGGGTTTTTTGAGGAGGCCTGTTAAACTTCAGAGAGGTTCAGAAGGCGGAACTCTGATCTATGCATGTCGTCTTCCCTGTAGAACTGAGGAATAGGTTCCAGCCATGACTTTGATACCCACATCCCAAAAACATGGGAGGGTTTTGCTGATTAAGTAATGCTTGCCCTGCTCTGTTAGAGGCTGCGCAGTGTCATGTCGTGCCATGGAACAGCCCTGGCTGCAGCCGAGCGGTGAGAGGACACCGTTACCTTGGACAGCACCAGGTGAAGCTCTCATTTATTACTGTCCTCTTGCCTACAACCCAACCCAACCCAACCCAACACAGAGACCCAAGAGAATGGGTCTAACAGCAAACACTGCTGAGACCCAAGAGAAAGGGTCTAACAGCAAACACTGCTGACGAGTTTCCGGCCTCAGTGATTTCAGAGGGACAGGGATTTTGTCCTTTGGATAGAAAAAAAGAACACAGTAGGTGATGGGAATGAATCTTTCTCCTCAAAATCTCATCTGAGAACTTCAAACACAAACCGAGGGAAACTGAAACCAGTGAACACACATATGTATGTTAAAAAAAATTCTAAAGGATTAAAAGTAATATTGAGAGTGGGCATAATTACTGCATGTTTTACAGAAACCAACCACTTAAATGTTAGGGAGTGACCCTTAAGATTATAATTAACTTCACACTATCTGCCCAGAAATAGCCTTCCACTGTCTGGTGGAGGAAGCTCTTCTGTCTTCACAGTCAGTTGTGAATCTGGTTGATTTTACTTATCATGCATGCAATTAAAAAGCAATTATACCCCAAAACACCCAACTAGAAATGCCCTCCATGAAAACTGGGATCTGAACTAATGACAAGGTACTGTTGTTATGACTTCACAAGCTTAATTGGTTTTTTGAACAAATTAATTTTGAAATACAACCCATGAGTAGTAATTGTCAGGTGTGATTTATTACTTTGCAAAAGTTTGGAAATGAGAACTGTGAAAATTGGCTACCCTTGCGTATCAACAAATCTCTTCTATTGGCTGAGATCAAGCTCACAGCTGAAGTTTGTATGGATTGTTCCAAAGAATACATGAAAAAGATTTAGATTTTGACACAATTTATTGAGATTTATTTGTATATAATCTTTTAACTATATATATTATATGTCTGTGATTTTATAAATATAATCTCATTCACATAAAGTAATCTGATGACGCTAAGTCTTCCTTTGTAATTAATTTGTATGATATCAGTATTACTAAAGGTTAGCTTCCAGATGGCCTGAACAATATGCTGAATTTAAGCCAGCTGAGATAACCACTGGGTACAGACTGGGGAAGGCAAGAAGACAAACCCACCTTCTCCTCCCTTCTGGAAGCCAGCTATGAACCTTCTCTTTCACATACGCCCATGCTACCAGGCCAGGAGTTGCAGTAGATGTTTAATCACAAATTGGACAGTGTTCCACTTGGTCCAAATCAAGGGGTTCATTTTAGCTTTGCAATCTACCCAGTTGAGCACCCACTTAGCCAAAAGTGTGTATGGCATTGTCAGCCATTTGTACAGCCTGGTTATTCAGTTTCTGGGAAACTGTGCCTGATTAAGAGCTATATAATTACATTGCTTTAATTGCACAGAACAAATACATATCAAACAACAGCTATATGAGTGAAATTATCTAAATAAAGTTGCAATAGCCTTCAAAGAGTCACAAAAACTAATACCATTGAGGTACTGAGGCCTTGGTTTTGCAAAAAAAAAAAGTCAACAAAGTCTCCAGCTGGCTGTGGTGGCAGGTACTACAAGTCAGTAATCCAACATAAGATACCACTCACTAAATGTGAGGCTTATCCCTCCTTGCTCGCACTCTCTTTGCTGGTGGAAAAGGCGAATACCGCCTCTTTCAGCAGAAGCTTTTGTCAAGAGCCGAATGGTCTTCAGGCACGAGTGGTAGGTGCTAAAAGGGAAAAATGCGCATGATTTGATGCGTATAGATTAGCAATGAGCCCAGTGTTGAAAATTCCTGGCCGTGGGTCAGTTTAGCATAACATTTGGACAACATTTCCCTGAACTGAAGTTTCTTAGTCTGGAAATCCAAACTGTTGATAACAATTAGTTGTTCCCTTTGCTTCTGCCCTTAATTAGGAATCTGTGGGAGAGGCAGGAGGAGCAAATGAAAAACAATCAATCATTTTCAAATCTGTCAGAAGGTGAAGGTCAACTTGGATTTAAGCTGTGGCTTATGTTTGATTCGTATTTGATCTGAGCCACCACACACCCCTCAGACTTTAATACACCCTGGCAAGCAGATGTTCCAGGGCTGCATTTTTCCGATTACTTGCCAGACAGCGGCTGGGTGGCTCCCTGCAGAAGGCTGTAAGGAACACAGAAAGATGGGAGGTCATCAGTGACCACTAAAGGATCAAAAAGGAGGAAGCTGGGTGGTTTCATACAGTCAATCTCCTGTGGTAAATGATTTTATATTGCTCAAAGTCCAACTCTGGTGCAGTCCATTTTTACTGCTTTTCTAAATACCCTGACTTGTTCAGAAATGCAGTAAAAGGCTTTTGTCCCAGCCCATTCAACTTAAAAAATGGAAAACGAAATCCTCTTAATCCCTCCTTGGATCAGCCTGCTCAATGAAGTAGCCAAACTGGTAGTCACAGTATTGCTATGGTGCTCAGGCTCCTGCGATTCCTACACCTCGTCCCTCTTGGATCACCAGTGGGATCAGTCATTCTCTATTAGGTTGGAAAAGCTCAGAAAATAAGAACAATAAAAATGTTAAACGTGCTGTGGAATTTCAGTCCACTTCTATAATGAGCTTAGCAAACCCTAAAGCAGAGAATACGTAATTTTAAACAGATTTTTAAATAGCGTTTTTGTCTGCTCTCTTGGAAGAGGAGCAGAGCCAGCTGATGATACTTTTTCAGGAGCAGAAGCAGAGGCTTTCTGGGCTTGATCCCCAAGGTGCTGACTGCCCCTGGCTTCTCCTGCTGTCATCTGGAGCGAGGTGAGCTGCACCTTGTGGGATCAGGGCCTCTCGGGGTGGTATGGGAGCTCCAGGGTCCTCCAATTGTCACCTATAGTGCAATGGTGGCAACTCATGAACCCCTGGTAATTGGGCATGGAGGAAGCCAGCTGGACCTTGCACAGGGACTGGCTCCTTTTTACTGGAGAACGACATTGCACAGAGGTAATTACATTTTAAGAATTCCTCCACCATCTTCAGCTTCATTTAATTCCCCACTTAACAGATGTCTGCTTTGAAGGAGAAGAGGAGAAAAGAGCTTTTCTATTATGGGATTTTGGAGGCCACCTTAAACAATGGCTGTAAATTAAAGGAGATGGATTGCAACCCACCACCATCACATTTCTTTCCAGAGTGCTTCTCTTTCTTCCTAATCTCATTTGACTGGTAACTGCTGAACAGAGCAATAAGAAATGCATTTAAAGCGTCCCATCAAGCCAGCACAGATTTTTAACACAGGCCAGTCCAATTAGACTATTATGGGTGGCCAAAATAACAACCTCGTGCTCTTGATAAGTCACATGAGTAAAGTACTGGATGGTCATGTTGTAGTGAGCAATTTGAAGCTGAAAGTAAGAAAGTTTCTAGTCTCAGTTTCTGTCTAGAAAAGCAGACAACACGGAAAGGATCTGCTGCTCTTGATTTAAAAAAAAAAACAGAGCTGGAAATGAAACAGATGAAACCATTAGTTTATTTCACTTGAAAGCTTCTGCTTTGAGGAGAGCTATGCCATATTGTTCTGTACAAGGACATCAGATTAATCGCTTTTTCTCTCCTTCACCTTTTATAGTGATGCTGCACAAATGGCATCAAGCTGACGGAGAAAATTATAAATATACTGTGGCTGCAATTTAGCAACATTAATCATACAAATTTAGTAGTTTTAGATGGTAGTAGGTCATCCATTAGCTGAAAAGTTGACAGTTGTAGCATAGAAGCCCGAGTTCAGGCCTCATCTTCCCCTTTCAGGTCATCTATTTCTCTCTCGGCAAAAACATCTGGTCATTTCAAAACTGTAATTTTCATACATTTTAGCTAACAGTGGAATGTTGAAAAGCTGTTCTGAAAAACATAGTTCCTTCCTGTGCCAAACCAGTTGGCCTAGAGTTAGCAAATGTTGTTATAAATCTTCCCTTTGCTTTTTCAACAGCTCTAAAACTACAGAATTAAGTGCTTCATAAAGACTAGCCAGTGGACACAGGTTAGTAAGCTGAAGAAGTTGAGCACGCAAAGCCACCAAGACCTCTTGAAGGTGGCCCAAGTCACCCCACAGAGCTCAAGCCCTCAGAATCCCCAAGCTGCCTCCCAACCCCAAACCCTGGATGGAGAATTCTTTTGCTTTCTTTCCTTCCACCCAAGCACAGCTTAGTATAAGGCACTGAGTAGAGTCAGAAAGAAAATAACAAAACAGAAAGCTTGCCTTCAGTCACATGCATGCACACTGTCCACTAATGTGTGTCAGTGGAGATGGTCTTTCTCACTGCTTGTCCTCCAAATCTTGTTCCAGCCTTGTGTGTAGAGTCATAAATAGTAGGCTGAGGGATTTCCCCCACACACCTCATTTATTTGCCAAAAAGAAGAAAAAGAAAGAGTGAAACAGAAACATAGTTTTTGTCAACCCAAAAGAATTAGCAACACAAAGTTAAAATTTTGGAAGTGATGAAATAATTTTTTTACCTTTCCAGGGTAAATTCCATCAAAAATGAGCTGAGGACATGAGAGGTATGCCAGCTGGTGTGCTGGTTTGTCCCACCAAACAATTACCCAAGAGCCTGGGAATGGCAAACCCAACTTCTCGTTCCTCCTCCAACAGATACATAATGATACACATGAAATAAAAGCAGGGGGAACACTGGAAGTGCTCTACTCCCACTGATCCTATGGCATGTGGCTGCGGTGCGCTCTGCACAGATCTGCTTTGGTCGGAAACCCCGTTCTGAGTTAGACTCAGGGATGTAAAATACTACCTCCTCTCCCCATAGAAGCCCCTTGGCTTCTGCTCTGGAGGTTGGTGCAGGAGAGAGACCATCCCCTATGCTGTGAAAGGTGCATGGATCTGTGGGTGAATCAATAGTGCTTTAAAAAAAAAATACGTAGGGAAACAGGATGATCCCTTCAAGCAGGGGCAGGGTTCCTGGTTTGCTGAAAATTCACAAACTATTGAAACTTCAGGTCTGAGCCAAAACAATTTTTAAAATTATCATTCCGGTTTTGTGGTCCTGACGAGGACAGCAGGAATGGAATGTTCTCCACTACCGAGTCCTGACGTGCTAACACTGCTCATCCAGACCAGCAGTGCTGGGACAAAGCAAGAGGAAAATACTGACGTGCGTGGGATATCTTCTCAGAGCCATGACAAAACTTCTGGGCAGAGGGAGGCAGCTGTACTTCAGAAGAGCCCAGCAAGGCACAATACTCATTTAACACCTGGAGGAGGAAAGTTCAAGTTGCTCGTCTGTGTGGCGAATCCCAAACAAGGACCTGGCTGGCAGAAGGGCTGGAGTTTGCTCACTCTTATGTTCATCATCTGTCCTTAGAGCTGTTCTGCTTTTTGTAAGGATTAACCAGAGTAAAGATTAAAATCCATTTGCCGAGTGTCTGTCTGTAGATCTGATCACAACAGTCACTAGCAAGCAAGGACGACTTCTCTTGCTCAGTGGAAAGAAGCAAAGACTTCAAACCCCTTAATTTGAGAAGGAAGAGGGACTTTAACACAGATCTTCGCCAGAGGAGGCAAACAACCTCAAAATTGGTGTTCTGGATCAGGGATCTTGCAGGCTCACTTTTTCTGATTCTACATAAAAAAGTGAAATACCCATTGTTTCATTCTGAGGAAGATATTTTTAGATCTCCCCAAAGAAATATAGGCTGGGAACCTGAGCAGGAATTTTTGTGGTCACAGAAGACAGGAACTAGTCATACATTATGTTAGGAAGAAGAATTATGCATAAAAGTTATCTCTGGCCCCTTCTGCCAGTCCTGAATGTGATGCCTAGCAGCCTGGTACCTTAGACACTGGCCTGGGATGCTCAGCACACAGTAACAAGACCACTCTTGCAATCAGAGTATAGCACCAGCATCAAAGGTTGCCTCTTTCTTAACCCTGATACTATGATTTGCTTTCAGGCACATCCCCTCAGCCACTCCAACCTTAAAGCTATCAAGCAGGCAGATAGTACCCACCCTTGGAGGGACCAAGAAATACAGGTACAGAAAGAAAGATGTGATCCCTGGCTGTTGGCTGGACGAGCTTCCAGGCTCATGTTTCAATAGGGCTCATGCGGGAAAACACTTCTTATTTCCAAGTCCTTCAGCCAGTCATGGTAAAATTGCAGACTAGCTCCTTATGAGCCAATGCCTCCTGTCATTTGCTGTCCAGGAATGTGGAAGCACGTTGATTTTTTAATGGAAATGAACTAAGCAATGCTGTTTGCCTGCCTCCAGTCCAAGACTCACAACAAACTGGTGATGTTATGGGAGAAGGACTTCTTCTGCCTCACTTCTTCTCAGCCTAAGTCCATGAAGCCCTTATGCCTGTACAAACCAGTACAAAATGCTATTTTGCTGGCATGGTGATGTTTTATTGCAAAACTGCACAGGCAGATGGTGCCTTTGCAAGATCTAAGTCAAGTAGGAACCAGATTTCGGTTACCTAAACAACACTTCCAGATCCTAGACCTTGCAGATCTCACCATGTAGAACAGGGACAGGTATCTGTAAGACATCTGGTACCCAGTCTCCCCCACAGCACGCTCCACTCCCTCCACTCTGAAGGCTGATGTTCAAGGCAGTAGCAAAGTTATTTCAACACCGCAAAGAGATCTGGTTTTGGTTTTCGCTTGCCACAAATTTAATTCCTTTCTATCTGAACTACTTACCCTGTTCTTTCTCACTACTGGACTTTCTGCCTGGGTGTGTTTACCTAAAGCATGCTGACATTCGGCTGATAGTTATTTTGTAAGAAAAAGTGTTCTCCAGCTTGTCCATCTCTCCTCTACCTTTGCCAGCGGTAGCCACCAACGCTCCCCTTCCTTTTCCACACGCTGGTCTCCTCTTATAATTAAGTTTTCTATAACTAGAGGACCTGTATTGAATTTTAGAAGCTGTATTTGGGAAGTGCGGACTTTTTCCCCCTGCTTCTCCAGTGGCTGTAACCAGCGGCCCATTTATAGCTGTGTCTGTGCTGCAAGTGCCGCGCGCCGCGTTAGCCCCTTCTCCCTTCTGGGCTGGGAGTGGGGTTTCCTGGCTGGCGTTCAGGGCTGGCAATCACACAGGCTGTGACTGCGAGAGCCAAGGAGCAAAAATTTAGAAAGCTACTTAACAAAGAGATTGCATATGTGCTGCTCGACCTGAGGAATGAACAATTACTTTCCTCACTGGTCTAAAAGGGGGCTGCTTTATTTCAGTATCAGAAAAGAGATTCTGGCTTTCTCCTCAGTTGCAAGCAGAGCAATCCTTCATTAGTGATGCTGTGTGGAGGCTTGTATCAACTTCAGAGCAAACCCAGCTCCTTCAGCTTCTTGAGCATGTCCTGGTGCACTGTCATTTTCTCCTAACACCCCACACAAGTGTGAAATGTCTCTTGCTGTTGGTGAGCTGTTAGCCAAGATGGTCCAGGGAGGGTGGCCTCATGCAGTGCAAAGGAGAGGTTGTCACTCCTTTGTCCATAACTCTCCATACTGTGCAAACTGGAAAACGATCCCTACCCACATGGGAACAAGGCACAAAACAGAATCTTTGAAATCCAAGGCAAGGAAGGAAGTGAAATGCCTCCTTTTCACTGCGTTTAAATCTGCCATTTTAAGATGTGCTGGTGCTTCTCCTCTTTCAGCTTTCTCTGCTGCTAAGGGCAGCGTGTCATGTAGAGCAGGACACCTGAATAAAAGGGGCTTCAAATCCCAGCCAGCCCATAGCATGAGCTATGGGTCCCCTTTTTGTACATCCCCTTGCAGCAGAGAGCATCTCTTATATGGCTAATGCCCTGTGACAGGGTGTTGTTTACGGTGAAAGCTTCAAGAGATACTACTGTAATGTGTGAAGGGGCCTGCGGTAACTGGCAAACAAGTTGGAGGAAGGAATAATCTCTCTGCAAGGGGCATCAGTACAGAAAGGACAGGAGGCTGAAGGGGAAGAGACAGATTAAGTCTCACATTTATAAAGCACTGGAGCCCTTACAATGAGCTCAGATTGCTTACAAGGCATTCTGTGCAAACTGTTTACAAAGGCCCAAGGTTTAAATTATGGTGCTGTCAGCAAGCATTGAAGTTTGCCGCACTGGAATTATTTTATATTTGTCAAAATTCACCTCCTGCTCCAATACTCTTGAAAGAATTTCAGAAATAAAAATAAAAGTTAGATATCAATGTGTGCTCGCAGCCTGGAAGGCCAGTTGTATCGTGGGCTGCATCAAAAGAAGTGTGACCAGCAGGTTGAGGGAGGTGATTCTCCCTCTCTACTCTGCTCTTGTGTGACCCCACCTGCAGTACTGCATCCAGCTCTGGAGCCCCCAACATAAGAAGGACATGGACCTGCCGGAGCGAGGCCACAGGAGGGCCACGAAGATGATCAGGGGGCTGGAGCACCTCTCCTGTGAGGACAGGCTGAGAGAGTTGGGGCTGTTCAGCCTGGAGAGGAGGAGGCTCCGGGGAGACCTCATAGCAGCCTTCCAGTACCTCAAGGGGGCCTACAGAAAAGATGGGGAGAAACTCTTTAGCAGGACCTGTTGTGACAGGACAAGAGGTAACGGTTTTAAATAGAAGGAGGTAGATTCAGACTAGATATAAGGAAGAAATTTTTCACAATGAAGGCGGTAAAACAGCGGAACAGATTGCCCAGTGAGGTGGTAGATGTCCCATCCCTGGAAACATTCCAGGCCAGGTTGGACGGGGCTCTGAGCAACCTGATCTGGTTGGAGATGTCCCTGCTCCTTCCAGGACAGTTGGACTAGATGACCTTTGAAGGTCCTTTCCAAATCTAACGATTCTATGACTTTATTCTTTTTTTTGTTTTATGCCACCCCCAAAAGGGGAAAAATATCAAATAAGTCCCGAGAAGAGGTCTATTAGTTTCATAATTATGATTTAACTGATAAAGTGACATTTCCTGTAGTAATTAGGACAGGCTGTGCCATCCAGAGACTTTATCTTGTGCTTTCTAGTAGGATCTGACCCTTCTTCCTTACAATTATTCCGAAGCACTCCCTAAATGCAGTCAGTCACTGTAGAGAGTCACTGCATGGGGGAAAAAAAAACAACCCACAAAACCAAAAACTAGATAACTCTCTCAGCAGTTGCACCATAGCCCATAGAGTTTCACAAAGAGGAAAGACTATACAAGTATTTAGGACAAATAGTATTTGCACCAGGCTAAAAATGTTACATAACACACTCACACCCCTGCTCCAACCATAAAGAAATTGTTAATTATCTGTGCTGAATGGAATTAAGCCAAAACTGGAACTTTGATGTTGTTTTCATGCAGGATCACCCACCAGAGGATTTGATTGATATTTGAGCCTTACTGGGGGTGGAGCTGAAGGGCTCACCCTGCAGCACAGTGTTTTTATTAGACCAGCATAGTGGGGTCACTGTTGCTAAAGACTTAATTTTATCCCACTCCAAACTGCCTGGGGCAGGAAACTTCAGGTCTGGTCTCACAACGGTTTCCGAAAGGCAGAACTTGATTTGCCATCTGGGGCTCCCAAACTCCCTACTCCCAAACTACACAGCGGCACTGTCGGACTTGGAGCCCCTTCACGCAGGGAACCCAGAGATGTATTGCAGCACCGGTTACAATACAGGTAAAGCAATGTTGTGTTTCCATTGACTTGGTCGCCTTTTGTAGCGCTCAAAAGCAAGCCTTCATCTTAACTTGGGTTTCCTCAGGTAACAAGAATTGCGGAAAATAAACGTTTGTAATTATCCCCGGCCGCCACTGGATGTCAGTGATTGCTGGACTTTAGGAGTGGTTTTAGTTAAAAAAAAAAATAAAAGGCAGCATTTTCAGACTTGCCTGAGCCAGGCAGTGCAAGGGCAACCGGATGGTGGGGCAGCCAAGCAGAGGATCAGATACGCTGATTTGTCTTAGGATGTGTACTTGCCTTGCACTTACTTACACATGCTTGTATGCACTAGCTTGTAAAAAAAAAAAAAAAATTGAACAGAGAAGAGATGGGTGAAAAAGAGATGCCCAGGTGCCCTTTTGGCTAACAGATGCAGTAGAGTTTAATGGTCTCCATTGGATCTGCTGAGCTTCAGGCTTAGGAAGGCATTTCAGAAGCTGTAATCTGAAAATGTGGCATTGGCACATAGGCACAAGGAACCCATGGAGAAACTAAAGGCTGCTTGTTCATGCTCAGTGAGTCTCCAGAGCAGAGGGTAGGAGGGCAGGAGGCACGACAGAGCAATTCAAAATTGTAGACAGGCACCCCTTGATTTTTGCAGGCATAGACAGCAAAGGTAACTTGTGTGTGCTGGGTGCAATCAGTGTTGATGGCTCCAGACTAAGCAGATCTGTGCTTACACAGGAGTTGGTTACAGAAGCAGTGCTCTCTGCTATACTGTGCTTGAAGGGCATGCTGGATGCTTCCCCTGTAGATTGCTAAGTCCGTAACGGGGAGGAAAAGAGATGTAAATGGAAACACTTGAAGACTGATCTGTTAACCCACTACAGCAGCCTTCAAGAGTGGGGTAAAAGAAAGCCCTGTAGAAGCAAACTGGATGACGGGAGGGAAGGAAAAAAGGTTAGCATGCTCAATTTGTTCTGCTTCCATAGTTAAAATGTGAGGAATGTACACAAGCGCATGAATGATAAATAACGACACTGCACTGCAGAAGGCAGTTGCAGTGAGCAGTTTCCTGGTGGCATGGAGAGCTCAAAAGAGGCTATCAGATACCCCAGACATAAGAAACCACATGGGGCAGAGCAACCACACCTGGCACATCCTCTCTGCGGCATTTGTTGTCCTGGGGCTTCCCGTCTTTCCCTTGCAAGGAGCTGCCAGGGACAAGATTTGACTCTCCTTCTCCCAGAGCTGCTCCCTGTCTCCTGTTCCTGTTCCCTCCTCTCTTTCTCCATTTCTCCTCCTCTGCCCTCCATCCCTAAGTTCCTCTCACAAGAGTTGCTCTATTTCAGCAAAAGGAGCAGAGCAACCCTCCCAGCAGGGTGACCACACAGCGCTGCTGGATAGCCCTGCACGCTTGCAGGAGACCAGGTCTAATCCCCTCCAACCAGTGATGGCATTGAGGTCAGGTCCTCTAGACGCCAGCAAAATGCTCTAACCACTGGGCTAGGTAAGAGCATCAGGGGTCATATCACCAGATGCTTTTTAAGGAAAGGACTTTCCACAATATTCTACTAAAGCATGATCTAGGATCTACATATGCTCTGAGAGCAAACTGAATCCTCGGAGGACTTAGGAAGAGAAAAACCTCAAGTCCTAGGTTCCAAGTAGTTTTAGGTATAAGGTAGGACTGCTGGCCTAAGATGGTTCCAAATATATGTTCCTTGGGTACCAAAAAAATATAAGTGGGGGCTGAAGAGGGGACTTAGGTACTATGAGGATCACCTCTTACTAAGGGACTGTTTTCAAGATAATGTGTTTTAGAGTTAGCTATTTAAATGTTATTTGGCTTTAACATAAGGTAATACAGAATCCACTACAGCTCTAGTTAAGTTGTTCTGATAGAAGAAAACCCAAACACTCAAAAGAAAGTGTATTTCAGTACATTAAATAAACCTTCAGCAAATATCAAATTACTTTGATGGCAGCTGGGTTGTTTGGCGGCAGCAGAAGATGCTGCTGATAACAGGCTGATAACAGGCTGATAACAGGCTGCTGATAACAGGCCTGCCTTTGTGATTTATGGCATTTGAGTAGACCTGTGAGACTAACTAATACATCTACAGGGATCTAGTCACAGTATTTCACTGTCTTCTACAGAATCTGAAGAGTGTGCATACTATTGACCATGACTAGTAGGACACTAAAGCAGGTACCAGAGGCCAGCTGCCACTAAGAAGATTATGGAGTGATCCAACACAAGTGCCAAGTATGGTGAAATGACCCACATCCCATCATCTCAGCTGCCACCAGGCATTTCCACACAACCAGGCACAGAAGTTTCACAGTTGTTCCTGTAGTCCAGAAAACCACACACTTGCAGCAGCTTTGAAGTATGCCACATCTGGGACTGCATGTGAAGAACATGATAAGGCAAGAAGAACAGCTGGAGGGACTTCAGCTCTTTGCAGCTCCCCTCTGGGCGGCTGCTTTGCCCTCGAGCGGTTGCTTTGTACCATACCCCAGGTACCAGCCACCTCCATCGCACAGCGGGATAGTCACGGGGAAGCTGAGTCTGCTCCCCTCTGCCCTCCCGTTATTGCAGCATATCTATGACTTCGGCTGCAGCCTGCACGATGACCATGGGAGAGGTGGCATGGTGAGATCCTGCGGGCAGGCTTGAGGAGCCCAGCACCAGGGCAGGACTGGGCTCGTGCTTGGCCCCACGTGCCACGCAGTTGGAAAGCCAGCTCAGGTAGCACTGTGTGGCATTGCTGTCACTTGAAGGAAGGAGGTCCCAGGACAGCCCTTGCGCTCCTGCTCTACCTACAGAGAACTTATTCTTTCTGTTAATTGCAGCTTATGCTGAAAAGGTGACATTATAGAGGAAGCCACTGGGTGTACCTGATGTGGGGTAAAATAAACCTTTCATAACTCACTAGGAAAACAGGAATAGAGTGTAAAAGTCCTTTGCTTAAAGCCTGTGGCTGAAAATAAAGACTTCTTTCACTCTATTGTTAATGCAAGTATTGAGACAGTTCTCCCTTTCTGGAGTCTGATTTTCCCAGCCCACCGGGGCCCACAACAGGTCAGTACCAGGTTCACCCACCCTCCCATGACACCACATCTTTGATGCTGTCATTGGTAAGTGCTTTCATTAAATAAGAAACTGTTTGGATTATTTGCCACAATCATGTGCCCAAAATTGCTTGTTTTGCAACTAAAAATGATCCCTTGTCCTAGCTGTCATCATCTTGCTTGTGAATCAGATTTAGCCTGATTGTCGTGGGATGTGAATGAATGTTGGGCTTGACTTCAGCTCTGGCTCCGCAGAACTTTGTAGCCGTGAAAAAACACTTCTGCGCTAATGACCAGCCCTCTCCCACACCAGGCACTGCAAACACAGCAAAATCAGCAGGGGCACATAGATTTCCAGCCTGCCGCGCACAGGATGTGACTGCTTTGCCTTGAAAAGATAGCTATAACAAATGAAGCGGTTTTCCTTCATGAGTGTATGCTTTCTGCTTTAATTTTTTGTGAGCAGTATTTTATATTTTCACATATATCCAGAGGCACATTTTAAAGGTCCCTTGGAAAAATGACACACGTACTTTATTTCAGATTCCGTAATTTTATGTCACGCTACACAGAAACTTCAGTACTTTATAGCAACCGTATTTCTCTGGATGCATTTACCATTGCTATTAGTCGGCTAGGGAAAGAAGAGTGAAGAAAGCTGGCAGGTGTAAGACTAAGAGGAACACATTTCAGAAGATCTACCAATTCAGACTACCAATCAAACTTGCTACATAAACCCTAACTTTAAAATTTAAAAAGTCAGCATGAAAAATTTTTTCTTGCTTCTCCTGTGACCTCCCTCAAAAAGCCCATCATGGTAATTAGTGCCTTTAACCTTAGGGTTGGAGAGCTCTGACAAGGGGCAGCAGATTAATTTTAGATCTATCTACTATGTCCTATCCAACAGCTCATAAAAAGTAAAGTTTCCTTTGAAAGCTCTTGCACTCTCCAGGCCTTGAACAGTTTTAGGAGGCAATATAACAAAAATTACTAGGAGCACCTGTACTATTTCAGCAGCGATGGAGCCAGGTTTTTTGATAACTTGTATGACTCATGAGAAACATGCCCTAAACCAAGCCAGAGCCCCTAGGTGCAGCCTGAATCGCCATGTAAGCTGATTTCACAACCACACAGATACCCGGCATCTTCCAGCCTGGGTGGCAACACAGGTTTCCCGCTGCAGCCTGACCCTTGCAGCGGTGCCAGAGGAGCTGGAGCAGGCAGGCCTGCGGCATTCACACAGCGGCTGATTTATTATCCTCTGGGCACACACGCTTGACTTCCACTGCTAATAGTAGAGGCTGCTTGCACAATGAGGGAGAATAAACTCCCAAACTGCTGCTGATGTTCGTTTCCTTCTGATCGCCGTATCCCACGGGCCTCTGTTGGTCTCCATCATACCCTGCCTAAGCGCTTTGCAGTCATTATGGGCTTGGTTCTCCACTGCTTCTCACCTTGTGCAGCCATTTGCACCTATGTGAAGTGAGTGCAAAGTGAGTTTACATCTACTTTGCACAGGTGTATATGATTGCACATCCATGGAACCTAAGACTCTATATTGAAGCTGCTCCTGCCAGAAATTGCATCTCTGTTGAACCATAAAGAATCCGTAGAGGGCAGGTGATACAATTACTCAGTAGGGGAGAATAATGAATCCGCCATGGAGAGAGAGTCCTTTTGTTTTAGTACGAGCTTGCCACATCTTACAGCACACAACCATCATTCTCAAAGGTGCAATGGTAATATGTAACTTTGTATTTGATTTTTTTTAAAGCAGCTCTGACATTTGGTATTTTATTACAGGGGAAGGGAGGTGAAGCTGGAAATAAAATATGGCTAAAAAGAGTTTATTGAAAGAATTTCAACAGCTTGAAAGAATTTCTAGATAACACAGTTACTGCTAGCATGCAGATGCATGTCACCTCATTTTGGAAAAGGACAGGTTCCTGCCTTGCCTCTGTTACTGCTACAGAAAACAGAGTTTGACAGTTCTATTTGATGGAAAAAAGTGAGTGGTAGTTCTTCCAGTAACCAGTTGACTTTATAATGTAGATTAATTGGTTTGAGGGAATCTGACATTGAGTTAAGTAGGTGAAGAGGGCTTTTTAAAGATAATGTTATAAATAAGTCTACTGAATACTTACATGCAAAGTTCACGTATATTAATGATGCTCTCAAAAGGTTTAAGAAAAAAAAAGTATTAACTTTTTGACCTGAGTGGTTACAACTCACAGTCCTGTAGGTAGGTTCTGTTAGGGAGACAAACTGCTTACTAAACTACGTGGTTTTGAGGCTAGCCTCTTTATTCATAATGATCATCCAAAGTTTTTTCTCCTCAATAATACAGAAATTGAACAGTAGAGGGTTGACATTCAGCTCATAATTCCTTGTCTGTTTCACAGAACACCCAGCCAAATAATTGCTTTTTTTTTTTTTTTTTCAGCTTTTCAGCAAGCTTGTTGGGTCAAGATTCTTAATTTCTTATTCTTCTGTTCCATTCTGTCCCTGCTTCAGGTCTCAAAAAGGAAGACCAAGAAAGACTTGTCTTTCCGTATACACATGTGTAGCCATGTCCATGTTTCACATGGACGCTTTGATGTTGAGATCCACAAAAGGATCCTTCCAACTGATGCAAGGTGTCAGCTACATTTAATCCATAAAAGCACCTTTACTTCATTGTCACCAACATGAGTCTACGATGGTGGTAGTTTAAAGAGCATGTTCTAGACAAAAAGAAATGACATCCATTGTAATAATATTTTAAGTAGTTATTTTTAAATAATAAATTATTACATACTTATGCAACACCCTGTCGTCTGAGTATTTTCATTTTACTATTCCAAATTGATTTTATTCCTATCCAAGCATCAGTGAAGATATATAAATGAAACTTTTCCCCCAATATGTGCTTCAGTAATACAATAAATAACTTCAGAGACTTGAAATCTTTGCTGCAATCAGGACACTTCAAAATCCTTTATGTTGCTGTAGCAATACTGTCTCTAAACTATTAATTCAGTATCCGTTAGCATCTGTTTCTTATATGAAAGGCATTTCAAAATACAGAAAAGCAAACTGAATGGTCACAAGAGCCTTTGTAACTCCACAAATGCTAAATTGTGTTCTGGTGATCACCACAATGGTTTTCTGTCACAAGCTCTCCCAAGCTATCTGGTGTTGTGCAGTATCTGCAAGCTTAGAAGTAAACCTCTTGTTGGGAAACAAAGTCCTCCCTGATCCTGCACACCCAGGAGTGGCTGCTTCTGGACAGCTCCACTGCCATTGTGTCAGCAGAAATTCCTCCTTCACTCTCCACCTGCGCAAAGCAAACTGCCTTTTTATTAGGAAATACTCTCTTCGGAGCTCTATTGCAGCCTGGCAGACTTAGGCTTGTCTCAGACTATCTGTAAGGTAGGGACTGTGACTTTCAATGTGTACAGCAGAGCCACCCCACTGAGGGACCAGAAGAGATGGCTCCTTCAGGGCACGTCACCGCTGTGTGAAGATGACTGCTGAGGTGGCCTAGGCTGAGCTGGGACATCCATGAGATGGATGCACTGGTGTCACATGGAGATGCTTAAAAGCAGTTCAGCTACATCTCCGCAGGGCTGTGCTTGAGGTGTGATCCTCTTGCCCCATGGCAAGGGGTAAGAAGCCTTATTCAGTAGCCACTGAGTGCTTCATTCTGCTGCTGTGAAGCACATCTCTCTGCCGAGGGCCACAGCTGTTTGTCAGATCCAGAACTGTTTGTCAGATCCAGGCTGACCTTCTTGCTCAGTGGTCCTTGTGGCCTTAAATGGGACATGGGGCTGCCCGCCTTCCTCTGAACAACCAGGGAGGCCCAAGGTGATGTGTGAGCTCAGTCTTGCCTTCCTGAAATTCACAGCTGCCCAGAGTCTCTCCTGCACTTGGCTTCAGTTAAGCAGTGAAGTGGCTGCCCTGTGGCCACTTTAATACATTTTGGCCCTGTGTCACCTTGGCAACAAGAGGGAGGACAACTCCAGGACCCTCCACAGCAAAGGTTTGTGAGCCATCCTCAGCACCAAATTGAAAGCTCCCTGCATTTATCTCCACTCTTTTTTTTTTTTCCCTGCTGGTTTTCTTCTGTGTATTTACTACATCTGTTTACTTCGTCATGCTTTCTGGCCCTCAATCCCTTCCCCCCTCCACCCCCTTTTATGTGCTCCTCCTCAGAAATGTCTAGCTTGCCAAGGGGGAACATATCTCTGCTTCCAATATACCAACACTTGAGTAGCTAAAATCCCTTTGAGATCCTAGGTCTCAAAACAGGTTTCAGCCTCTGGGAAGTGTTTTTTTGGCTGCAGAGCTCTCATGGCATGTTGCTTATAATGGTGCCATTCCCCATTCTCTGCAAACCTGTTGTCTACAAATCATTTTACTCACCTGTGCCACATATTTATAAAGAATTTTCACAGGCAGGGTCTGTAAGACATGGTTTCCTGGCACTTACTCAGCTATTAGGCATAATGAAATCCAAGCTGTTTATTAGCTTATCCACTATCTCGGCTATCCAGAAATCTAGCTCAAATTCCAGATGTCCAATTTGCAAACCCAACTTTCCCAACTGTTGGATGAATGCACGTTTCCCTGTCACTGTCTCCATTTGACACCAATTAGTTGGTTCATTTTTGGACAGTCTGCTCCTTACTGTTTTTAGCATGTCTGCTCTATTAATGGTTATCCTTGAGGCAGTGTCCACTTTTTCCATGCATTTCACAGATACCAGCAAATGATTTGTAGCCAGCCTCCACTTTCTGTTGTTCAACTGGAAGGATCTAAACAAAAATCTGGAAACTCATTTGTGGACCGCAGGGTTTCACTGACATAATGTGGTGTCCTTGTGTCTCTCACACTGGGAAAGAGGCATTTCACTGGACTCTTGTGATGTTTTGTTCTGGCCCAGTCTCCTATTATAACAAGTTGACATTTTATAGCAAACTTTTTCACTGTACCAGCACTTAACTCAACTGCTTTCTTTGGTTTTTGCATTATTGCCAACTTCTCTCATTTTACAAACCAAATCTGTCACTTTTTCTACTTGTTCAAAAATGCTACAGACCAGACTAGAGTCACCTTTTCCATTTGACATATCTGTGCTTATGGGGCTCATGGCAATTAATGCCCATCTTTCTTGCTAGCGGCTGCTTTCCTTCCTGGTTGGCTGCTGCAGAGAAAAACTCAAATGGTGGGGCAAATTCCCCAAGCCCTCGAGGTGTCTGATTTCCTTTTGCTGATCTGGCCCTGCAAGGTGAAGTCCAGCTAGATGTGTCTAAGTTGTTCCACTGCCCATTTATCCTGGGAGTCCTTGTTTGCACCGGATTATGCCAAGAACAGGTCTCGTCTGGTCCTCATCCAGGCCAGAGGACTCAGCTTTCCCCTTGCTGCTAATTCTCAGATCTGGCTCTTTCTGCCTGATGGCTGCTTGCGCGCCACATCTCAACAGCTCCTGCAAACTTGGAGCGCTTGGTTGTCTGTCGTGGGCTATGCTGTAGCACAGATGGAGCTGGCGTACTTGGGCCGGCTGCTGGAAACCTCTCCTATTCCTCTTCCTAGCCGCTCACTTGGGTGAGATGCTGAGCAGAGCCAAGAAGCCTGTCAGGGAGTTTTCCCTCAAAGAAATTAAGTTTTGCATTATTTGAACTGGACAATCTCTCCTCTCCCTGATTGGCCTCTGAGGGTTACAAATGGAGTAGAAAATAGTTTTACTGAGGTCATTTGGCTAACCCACTAGTGCAGCCAGGTGGCTGAGTGAGGTCTGCTCTGACCTCTGCCCCTTTCATTGCTTTCTCAACACAGTTTCTGAGATCTGTCGTTCCTTTCTGCTGCTCATGTCTATTAGCAGGTTTTGGGTTGTCAAGACAGCTTTGAGTCTCCCTGGCTCCATGGAAATCCCCCTCGTTCAGAGCAGACAGGTCTCTACTCCCAGCTATGGGGCTTCACAGGTTGGCTAGACACTGTCTAGCTGTTGCTCCAAAAGCCATTTTTGTCTCCACTTACAAGTATTCTCTACACCATTACCAAGAGAATTCTGGATGATTCTTCCTACTTTATTTAGTATTTTCTTCTTTAACAATACCTCACGCTGCTGGCTGTACGTCAAGGGAAACCTTTTTGCTGGGGGGCTCAAATGTGCAGAGGGTTGTCCTAGCCCTTTCCCAGCCTCACACCAGCAGTGCAGGTCACACTGACAACCACATGGCTGATGTGGGAGATCTCTATCCTCTCTTCGCTCCATACCATGGAGTCAAGAGGAGTTGAGGGTGGTGGGTTAGAGGAGCACTGTGGAGAGGCGGGGGCAGGAGCACTGTGGAGGGTGAGATGGGAGAGGGAGGGAAGTAGCGCAAGGACGTTTGTTGCCCGCAGGCTCTGCTGGATGCAGCTGCAGATCTGATGTAGACTGAGAGCCTCATGCTTCAAACCTGGCTTTCAGACTTTTTTTTTCCAGCTAATTCTGGTGGCATCTTCATTACTCTGTCTCTCTTGAGCCTGCACACATACAGCTTCCCAGTCTTTCCTCCCGGAGCCAGGCTCTTGTTCCTTACAAACACAGTAATGCTTCACATTCCAGGTCACTCACCAGAGTGCTGTGGGCTGTGTTGATTAGGAGATGAAGGTGATGAGGAAGTCTTTACTATGGTCCTGTGTTTACAAGGAATGTGCAATGTGTGGTGTCCCCAAACACAGGAGGAATTAGGAGCTGCTTTTTCATGTTACAATTGTCTTTCAGTCAGCTGACACAAAATCTCTCTCTCTCTGTTCTTGGAGCTATAATCCTAATGTTTGTTTAGGCCATGTCCTTGGCTTCTCTGATCTGCTCTGTCTTCTTTCTATAAACACACAAACCCAACAACCATTGAGATATAAAACACCTGTAATTAGAGGTAACTTCTTTATAAAATTTATGCAGGAATGCATGTCTCTGCATGGAAGTAACTTTTTTTTTTTTGGTTCCACAAGGCATCTTGAAGGCTTTTGTTTCTTGTGTTTATCCCAAAGGGATGATGCCTATTACAGTCACTCTTGACTCCTCTGAAGACAATTTCAGTGCTCTCCTGGCTGTGCAATTGACATCTCATTTTAAAGAAAAGGCAGGGTTGTGTCTTTGTAGGTTACTATCAGCCATCTAGCCTCAATGTCACTAATTTACTTTACCATTAACTAAAAAGGTATTAGAGTACTACAGTCAGGTGTCTTTGTGGTGGCCTTAATCTAGTCCAATTAGACTGATGTCTGCAGACAAACTGCTGCCCTAGCTGAGAACTATTTTGGTACCATTAACAGAAAGTCACAGTAATGAGTAGGTATCAGGGAAGGAGTACCCTCCTCTGTCCATCTGAGATGGATTAGCACATTGCCCTCAGAAAGGCAGCTGAGTAGCTTCTTGCGCCTGCTCGGATATCAAATGGATTCTTCAACCTCAAGGTTGAAGAACCTATCAAGGTGCTTCTGCCAATGCTAAATTCTATCATTAGGAAAAAAGTACTCACTGGGGACCTGTTCAAGTGTGATGCAAAGCAGCATGGGTGGGGAAGAGAGGTAGGGAACCAAAGAGTGTCTGGACTGGAGCTCTGACTTTGTAATTCAAATGGAATGAGCTCAAACCCTTTGAAGGTTGTCCATTTGAAAACATTTCTGCTAACATTTTTCCTCACATCAATTTGCTTATAGATTAATTTTTATAAGCTTTCCATGGGGGGAAAATTGATAATGTGACCCAAAATATTTCTCTTCCAAAAAATGGCCAAGTTACAGTGGAAAAAAACAGTTCAGCCACATAAAGACGTGATAGTTATAAAAGCAATGGGAGGGAGTTGCACAGCTCTCCACCTGCAGCAGCTAATTAAGAAGCAGCGGCTGAAGCCTTTCCCCTTCCTCAGAAAGGACTGCTTCCCGTCCGCCGGCACGGCAAGATTTGGGGCTTGCTTCTGGGATTATCCACTGCCTCCAGCAGACCGCCAGCATGGGGGCAGAGTTAAAAGCCCTTTCCCAGCAATGCTTGCTCTTTGCTGGAGGCAGCAAATAATTGCAGAATTAGGCCCTAATTCTGTCTTTCTTGTAGGGTTACAGCTAGGTGAATGATCAAAGCAGCATCAGTCTGAGGAAACGGTCAGGTATTTACACAGCCAAATAAACTGCTCCAGCACACATATCAGTGCTGTTATGTTAGGTCTTCTACTTCCATGTGGAGGGACAAAGCTGGAGCAGCTTGTCCTTGGCCACGACCCTCTGGGGCTCAGTTTCTCCATCACATCTGCACTGTCCAGGGCATCCGTAGGGTACCATGTACCACAAGACCTTTCAACATCTCCGGACATTGTCAGTGGTCACCTCTCATTGACTCCTCTCCACCCCCTGCTACCCCTCTGTGCCCTGCCTACCCCATTGCATTCACAACCTGGTATTCCTCAGGATGAGGCAAGGTGGAGATTTTGGAATCTCCACTGAAGTCTGGACAGCCACCAGTGGTGGGGTGCCAGCTGCACAGCTTGTCTCATTGCCTGGGGTACATGCTAATATAAGCCATCCCAGATGGACGTGGAGCTTGACTACCTGGGGGCCACAGCATCTTTTGGGATTCATGTTTGTGAGCTCATTTTTGTAATGATTGCTGCATGCTCTATATTTGTTTATAGACTATGGTAGTGGTCAACATTTAATGATGCACAGACAGAGACCCAAGTGCTGGGTTCAGAGACTGCAAATGGGGAAGAGAGGAGCTGTGTGGCCCTCTTTAACTTTCCACTTACTGTAATTCCATAGGCACATGCTGATGCCTCATATTTGTTCCTCACACACTCCAAGCCAGTACACGTCTGTACATCTTTCCCCTTCTCTCTCTATGTAACACACCTCAAGCAACAGCCTAAAGAAAGTCCCTGGGTACAACCACTGAATATAGAGTATGATGCATCTTCTTAAACTAATTTATCAGATGAGGTGACATGGAATGGATGAACTGAAAACCATTTCTAGCTCTTAACACACCAAAAGTTGGAGGAAGTCCCAGGAGGAAGGCTGACTGCTCCTTCCTGCCCTGCTCTGGGTGTTAATATTATCTCTTGCTTCATCAGCAAGCAGTCCTGAGAGGGCTGCTCAGCACAGCCAGGCTTTTCCTTGTCGATTCGAGCTGGGCAGTGCTGGCAATTTGCTACCATGTCCCATCCAGAGGACACAAGAGGGCTGGGCAGAGCAGCCAGCCTGCGGCTGCGATCACAGTGGTGCTGGAAACAGAGAGGTGGCTGCTGCTGTGTTGTAACTGTTAGGCATCTCTAAGGGCAGGGCTTCACCATGGGAAGGCATCAGATCTGGGCTTGACTGTTCTGCACAGGCTGCTCTACGTGGCAGACTAGTGCAGCTAAGACTAGAATCTGAGTATTTTCCCTGCCTGAATTAAGCCACTCATTTGAACCTATCTTCTACCTCACAGCTCCTTCCTGCAGCCATTGAACCCTGACATCAGTTACTACCTCTGTCCTCATCCCAATGACACTCAGTTACCTTCAGATAGAGTCTCAAGAGAAAGATACCGAGTGGTAGGCTCAGATATTAGGCTGAACTTAAGTAATGTCCCACAGAGACTGCTTCAGCAGCTGATCTCAGGGCTAAGCATCAGGTCTGTTGCCAGCCTCTGCCTGGTGGCCGGAGAAAGCCTAGTGACAGGCTTCCCCTTTTGGGGCTGAGTCTCAAATTCACAACACACCCCTGAACTTAGAAAGAGAAGGTACTTCTTAGAAGTCCCAACTCAGCTGCCACAACCGTGCTTGAAACCAGTTGTCCTCACCGGTCCTTGTGGTCCCAGCGTGCAGGACTAGTGTAGATTTCTTCTTCACTCTCTGCACGTGCTCTCCCAGTGCACAAACCCAGGCATGACCTCTGCCCGAAGGAATTCCACCAGGCAGTGAGATGTCTAGCTGCTAGAAAATCACCTGCAATTATTCACACCCTCAAAATTGCAGGAGCAAAATGAGAGCCTGCTTTTCAAAATCGGGTCCATTATGTGTCTGCAAAGTATATAATCTCCACATAATTCATCAACACCATTAATCTAAACTCCTAGGTACTGAGCTCAATAGCGCATGTGTTTTCCATGTGTGTGTAATATCAAACAAACCTGTGTTTAACTTGTCAGAATATAATCAACTTCCATTAATTACTTCAGTATGAAGTCTCCAGTACCAATGGTTCTTCATATAATCACTCAAAAAGCTTTTATTGGGGAGCTAAACAGCTCAATAACACTAATTAATTGTGTTTCTTGGACAACTGAGATTGTATAAGTGGAAAGGTGGTTTTGGTACATTTCCCACTACATTGATTTTCACATTTCTGGAACGCATTTCCCCATAATAGTCATTAGTGCACAGAGAGAAGAGTTGGAAAGGTGCGGTAGAAGCACGGCATTCCTGAAATATGATTTGAGATTTGTACTGGATCTGCACCATTTGCCAGAAATTCAAACTCTGGCAAATAACTTAGGCTTTCTAGGCTGTTTGCCCAATAGGCTGAGTGAAAAAAACAGCAAACCTAAAAATCTGCCAATATTTATGTACCAGTGTGTGATTCAATTGTTTTATTGCAGAGAGAGAGTAGGACGGAAACTCTGCAAGTCCGGGGGAAAAATATGAAGCATTTTAATGTTAGTGTTAAAGAATTTTAAGATCTTTAATTAAATCACCCCAAAACTCACAGGCTCAACAAACCAAAAAAGAAAGGGAAAGGGGGCAATTGCTCTCCCAGGGCTTTCAGGGCTTTACTTCTACACATATTTTTCTAATTCCATGTAGAGGAACAAAGAATGTGCTTTTCCCACCTGAGAAGTGTTGTTTGGTGATTCATGAAGTTTTCTCCCTTGTTTGAAGCAGAGATTTCTCAGTTACGTACCCCAGGGTTGCGTTGTTGAGAGCGGAAGAGAGCTGGTGGGGAGGGGGATTGCCAGTGGGGAGGGTGTGAGGCCTGCGGAGCGTTTCAGATCAGCAGGATATTACTTGGTGTCGTGTGTGTATGTATTTCTATATCGGGAGTAAATGAATTGTTGCACTCAATGGCGTGGAAAAGTAAATAAAAGGCTCTCTTGGCTGGATCATGAATGCCGGTTGTGGGTTTGGATTCATGTTTCAAGGCTCCATTCACTGCTGGTTTTTATGTTTTCAGGCCCTCCGTGCAGCTCCAGTGTTATCTCAAAAGCACCATCTTTTTGTCTACACAAATACTCAGCAGCACTCAAAATACAAATCTTCTTATCCACAAGTTCATAGCCTTCTGCCTTTGAAGTTCCCACCACCACCCCCCAACAAAAAATACAGATTCCCCTCAATGGAAACGTATGGCACAGACAGCGCCTTGCTAAATCAAGATCAGAGTGTGCTTAAATACCATGAGATTATTCTTATTTAGTAGCTTATTCTTCTTTACTAGTAAATATCATCAGAAAGAAGGAATCATTTAGTCCTGTACCCTATTGAGCCAGGCTCCGTAAAGTCAACCCATCCCTGCAAAAGCTTCATCTACAAGGTGGCAAAGATGTATGGGGAAGTGTGAGGGCGGGGGGCGGGGGGGGAGAAAAGTTGTAGACAAATGTATTGTGACGATTTAGGGCTTTACATTTTCCCTTAGTCTAAAGGGCAGAGTTGATTCTGACCTGTAATTAACTGAGGAATGAATTCAGTAATTCAAAAAAAGTAATTAAATAATTAATAATAATGATTGTCAGGAAATGGAACATCCATTGCTGTGTTGCTTTTGCTGGTAATCTGAAAAATAGGTGGTCATGCAATTCTAAGAAATAGAGAAAAATCTTGTCATTACGTATGCCCAGACTGTAATTTCTTAAAAGACCAGTTACAGATCCTTGACGTTTCACACTCTTTCATTCTGATTCTGGAGTTAATACTATATTCTCCACGCAGACCTCTCAAAAGCCATTTGATAAAAAGCTGGTGCCAAGAGACAGACAACAGTATCAGTATTATGCATTGCTCCTGTGAGGATCTCATGAGACATTTCTGCCGTTTCCGTAAGTAAGTATGCTTTCACAAGTTGATTTTTGCAACTCTTGTTACAGGAGCAGAATCTTAATATGAGAAAATGGATGTTGACCTAAATAAAGAACTAGACTTGTAGTCTCACTCAGATATTGGCAAGTCACAATCAGGGTCTCTTTAATCCCTGGGACCAGGGATAGGTAGAGGGAGGAATCCATGTTCTGTCACTAACAGGTAATGTCCCATGTTGGTCAGATCTTTCAGATGTAGGACATCAGACTGGTTTCCATCCTTCAGTGATCGGTAGTTTAGTTTAATAACCAGCACCCATTAGCAGTATCTGTGGTATTCCTCCTTCCTACCTTGAGAGCCAAAGTCTATTTCTATCACGCTGCACTTGGATCTGCTTCAGGTTTCATCATCCTCCCAAACATTTCTGACCACTTATGCGAGTCTTTCGCATCAAGAATAGCTCATTCGGCACACATAAACAGTTGGATTGTCAGTCTTTGCAACGAACACCTTGTGAATCATGCAGCTGGCAAAGGAAGGGGATTGAATTTGCTATAGTCACTGGATCTGATACAACGGTAATAAAACTCTTGTCTCCTTTGTATCAAAAGTGATTGTGTATCTCTTTGGCTAATGGAATTGCTGGTGCTTGCAAAAAAAAATCTTATCGTAATAAATACATGCAAGACTCTTAAATTCTGATTTATTTTTCCCCTTTCTATTTCTGGCTCAGTCTCCATCTTTGTACATAGCTTGACTTCACTTTGCCTCCTACTCCCACCTCCCCATTTCCCTATCCACTAGTTTCTTTCTGAAGTGAGCTGCTCATACCTAGAAACATACTCAAAGTGTCCCTTTGAGTCCATATACCAAGTCTTTTCATACCCAGCAGAGCCTTCCTTTCTGAATGATCCATCTTGTCATCTAAGGACATTCCTGATGCTTTTTTACACATCCTGCTGGACTGCGCGCTCTCTCAGAGCAGCTCTGGGGATTCTCCGACAGCAATTTCCTTGGCTTTGTGGTGCAGAGTGCGATTCTCCAATCAGACTACAGGCATTTGTTTTCCTGGTAGTTAGTGGCATTGAGTGCAAACCAGCCTGTCAAAAAGGGTGTTGGTTAACATGTTCAGCAACCCCTTTTGAAGCTTGAGGCAAACTGTGAAATAATTTCTTCCCGTGTTGGCATCTTTTGTGAAACTAGAATTTCTCAGCAATCAGCAGACGCTCTGGAGCAAGTGTTATTTGAAGGAGCTTATAGGATCTGTTCCTGTGTTTTTCTTTGTGGTCTGTCTGCCTGTGTCAGGCTCCAGAACACAGTGAAAATGTTCAGTCTCCCATGACATTGAGTGGAGGGAATATGGACTAATTCTGCGATGCAGCTTTCAGAAATCTCGGTGCAAGAACTCCAGATTCTGCTCAAAACAAACATGCCTTCTAGAGGGTTTCTGCCCAAGTATTTTCTATGGAGGCCAAAAGCACTTACAGAGCACAGAGATCCTTCAGGAGTTGTTCCATTGCACCTAACTGGAAATTTTCTTGCTTTCTTCTTCTGGCAATTTTAGCTTTCATGTTAAATGTACATCCCTCTTTGTCAGCTTCCATGTTTTTTGAGTCTGTTGTCTTCCATCTGGGAGCCACCTTTGTCCTTTATGTTAGGCTCTGAAAGGCTGGGAAAGTTAAACAGCCTCCGATGGATGCCTGCCCGGTCTCCTCCGCTGGCTGGCTGGTGGGATCAGAACTCGCTGTCCTTCCCCTCCACTCTTACGCCTGGAATGTAAACACACCTCCCAAAAACAGAGGAATAAACCAGCTGCTATTCACTCTTTTAACCATCTATTGAGCAACAGACCTCCATGCCATGTTTATAAGGCAGACTGCTGAAATGGAAAATAAGGGTGGGGAGGCGACCTTGAGAGGCCATCCTGCCCCAAAGAAGGATCAATTACACCTATTTAATTCCTGATTAATATGTCTGTAACTTGTTCTTAAAAATCTTCAGTGATGGGAAGTCTACCACCCACACAGGCAACATACTCCAGTGCTTCCCCATCTGATTCCCCTTCTTCTGTTGGCATGTTCTACCCAGTAACTCACCGTCTCCTTTGCTGCATTTAAAACCTGTTATTGCTTAACTGTACCATGGTACAAAGAACAGGAAATTTCCTTCATCTGTCTGCTGGCCATATATACCTGAAGATTGTTATCTTCTCTACACTTAATAACCCTAGATCAATCAGTTTTTCCTTCCAGATCATGTTTGTGTCTATCTCCTTTAAGTGCAGCCTCAACAGAGCTGAGCAGAAGACATTCACTTACACATCCTACAGTCCAACACCTAAATACACAACCCCATGTGCCATTTCTTTTTTTCATAATAGCAGAATGGTTTTGGACCATCTTCACCTTGTGATCAGCCATCATCTTCTCCTGCAGAACTCCCAGCTACCTCCTCATGCTCTGTGCAGTTCACTTTTGTTCACAGGTGCTTGCAACAGAGTTGATTAATTCTGTTATTTTTCAGGCTATTTCTCCAACGTATCAAGGTATTTTTGAATTCTCGCCTCTGATGTACTTGCAAGGAGCACCAAGTTGACAACAAAAAAGCTAACAAGATTCTGGGTTGCAACAGCTCCACTTTTTTTTTCTGCTCAAGACCACCACGAAGAACAGCAGAGGCAAAGGGGAGCACACCCTGGCAGCAGCAGCCAGAGGCCTTTTCTGGGCTATATGCCCCCTAGGAACTAGTTGTATAAAACTAATAGCACATATCCCACGGCTGGAGAACCTCTGCTTTATTACTTTAGCCAAGCTATTGATGAAAATACTGAACACAAACAGCCAAGGAGATGCCTCTGTGGAAGTCCTTGATGTATACTCCCATTTTGACAATGAGTCCCTGATAACTTCTCTGAGTTTTCAGCTTGTTTTATACACTCTTGATGCTAATTTCAGCTCCATTATATTTCTTCTGCTCATTTTGAGAATGTCATGTAAGATACTGCCAAAAGCGTAACTAGAGTCCCAGTAGCTGTCTGGCCTCCTGCGAATCTTCCATCTATGCAGTTTGCTGTACTGTTGCAGAAGGAAATCAAGCTGACTTGATGTGATTTGCTTATGAGACTGTTACTTCTAGCACCTTGCCGTTCTCTAGGTGCTTACGCACAGCTTGGCTGACTGTTCCTGTGAGTTCCCTGAAGTGTCAGCTAACCATCCAGACTTCCCCCAGTTTGTCCCTTATCAAGATGAGTGGCACTATTTTTGAGAAGCCGTAGACACACTTGTACAATGCAAAGAGCCAGATATGGTGCTACTGATCCTACCCCACTGGATCAAAGGCAGCTACATCTCTTACTACCCCACTTCAAGGTCAGGTTGGATGGAGCTCTGAGCATCCTAATCTAGTTGGGGGATGTCCCTGCTCCTTGCAGGGTGGTTGGACTAGATGACCTTTGAAGGTCCCTTCCAGCCCTAACCATTCTATGATTCTATTCTACTACATGCATTATAAAGAAGATGTGGGCAGGATCTGGGTGCAGGTGAGCCTCAAGCTTTTGTTCTGGTGGTTTCTAGGTTGATCTGCAGGGACTGGAGATGTAGGCGAAACACAGAGGAAGGGAACTTGGCTGCTTCTTAGAGTACTTTGCCTGAGATCTGCCTGCCTGTCTGGGTTGGTGCAGCACTGCTTCAGGCTAGAGCAATGCCGAATCACCAGCACTATGCGAATCACTGCTCTATGCGTCTCTGAGCTACAGCTTATTTAAGTGTATTTCCTGCTTGAGCAAGAGGAGCCACCAAAACTAACTCCTGAAAACAAGACATCGAAGTATATTACTAGGGCTCTCAGTAAGAGGTGAAAAGCTGAGAGTCTGGGATCTTTCATGCTCAAGCGGAAACCACTATCAAAGCTCCATTAGTTTTGATGAAAGGAGAATTCAGCCCAGGGGCTGTGACATTTAAGTCTTCATAGATGAAAAACTAACAAGCCCTCGTAGTACTACATGGGACTGTTTTTCTTTTCATTCTCATAGAACAGGTTTAAAAAATTACACTTGGCATTTGGTTTCCATGCTACCATTTTGTTGCTGTTAAGGGAATGCAGCAAGAAGTGGCTAAGTATTAGTTTACATAATAATGTTTCCACATGCCTGTATTTAATTTCCAGTTGTAAATCCAGGTTCCACCAAATCCTACTCTCATGCTGGTACATGTCCTTGTGAAACAGATACAGGGAATATTTCATGTTATAAATTGGGTATAGAGTCCCCACATTGGCTGCCCATCAGGAAACTGCAAAAAGAATGCAACCTTCTTGTATTTTTGTTCCTGAAAGGGAATCAGGTTGATGCTTCTTAGAAGATATTTGATATTAACTGCATTATATAGAGATGCAGATATAGTTGTTTTCATAGTAAACATTTTTATTGCAAGTAGCTTTGTTTGAGACAGCAGTAACAGAAATGTTTTTCTAGGAACCAAGATGATAAAGGAAAGCTTTTATTTAAAAGGACAGAAAGAGTGGGTTAAGTATAACTTGTAACTGTATAACACTTTACACACTTCAAAGTGACAAAAGCACCAGACTTCCCAGACAGAGTCACCTCCAATTTGTCCCTGGGCACAGTATGATGGAGAATCACCAGCCTGGGCAGGCTGCTCCCAAGAAGATCTTTCTGCTGCCCACCTACAGGCACCCTTCTCAGCCTAAGTCAGCTTCAGGAGTGTAGTCAGGGGTTTAAAGGCTTAGAAATGCCTAAGATTTTCGTTGTTCTACGTCTTGAAATGTGAAGTCACTGATGGCTGTTCATTTTTTTTGTTGCATTAATTATATGTGGCTGCACTGCCACTGAAGTGTTGCAGCAAATCTTGGATCACATTGAGTTTTCTGGATGCCTTTACCCTGCTCACTGAGAAAGACATTTACTATTGCTGTTTCAGTCTCTTTTTAAGTGATGGAGATGCCATCTTCACTCTGACACCTCTGGTTTTTCTTGCTTTCTCTATTATGTGTAATCAACAGGCACGAACTAACATCACATCCATTCTTTCCTTACCACACCAGCCATCTACTCTCCAACGATGAAGACTACTAGCAAATGCTATGCCCTCAGTCTTCATTTTCTGCCCAAATGCAAATTTTTTTCATCATCCCAGAGATAAAAAAAATTCTCACCGTCTCTCTTAAATCCTATTTTTTGGAAGGCAATAGGACAGTGGTACAAAGGTGACCTACCGCAAAAGTAGCATTGTGCTTGCTGAAATGATTCAGCATAAAACCAAGTACTCTCAAAATGAAGTACCAAGATATAGACTTTTCTATCTACAGATCACCATGCAAAAGTGCTCTCATTTTCCAAACACTGAGCATTAAAAATTCTTCCATGCAATTCTGGGGGGTGTATTTTTCCAGGCTGTGGAAATTTTTGAAATGTTAGAACTTTCTTGTTTTAAATTGGGTTGGAAAGTGTAAATATATAAACAAACAAATATGAATAGCCAAAAGAACATTTTTTAAAAGTCAGTAAACATAATTTGGTAACCTCAATATTTTGATAAGTTCCAATGATTTCTATTTTGACTTTGATTTCACCCTTTTTTACTATAATTATCTTACATTTCAAAACAAAAAAAAAATTAATCTGGAAAACTAGACTTTTCATTAAAAAAAAAAAGAAATTTGAGGGTTTGAACATCGCCAAGCTTTCTTAAAAGAAATCAAACACAGTTGTCTTGTTCCACAAAATGTTTCAATTTTGCTGACCTGGCATTTAATTTGCAAAGATCTAGCTGAAATGTTGCTGACCACTTTTCACGACTACACTGGCTGCCGTTGAGTACTTGGAACGTTTTAAAATCCGGCCACATATTTTGTGGCCATCTCACAAGATCTCCAAAGTTAGATTCACATTTCAACTGCTGCCCAAAGTGTTTAGCTATGGATTTCAGTTATACACCCTTACTCCTTCCTCCCTGTGAATAGAAGGCTGGCTTCATTTTTCTCTGTATGTGAAGACAGCAAACATGAATAGGAAATTTACAGTTGAAGAGGAATGCCTCTGTGCAGTGCAGTGAAGGCACCGAAGCCCCCACTGTGGTGAGTCTGCTGTCCTCTCCCACCATGCCAGCACAGGGTAGGGTTGTCTTTTGCTGCATGACTTCTGGTTTTTGTCTGAATGTGACAAGCACATTCCATAGTTTTCAGGTCTGGATGACAATTTCTTAAAAGGGGGCAAAAAAGGAGCTTAAAACTCCTTACAGTGAAGATTCTTATCCTCACATCAGTTAACAAGAAGAAGATGGGATGGCTTTGCAGAACATCTCCAAGTCACAGGGATGATCCTGAGTGAAACATCTTATCTTACACCTGAACTTCTACATCCACAAATTCCTGGACTGCAAGAAGGGTTTTTTTTTAACTGGAAAGACACATTTCTCCTTTCCCAGGATGATGTTTTTCACGTGCTTCAGTGTGCTTCTCAGTTGATGTTGCAGAAGAAGGTAGGTAGAGGTGGCCTGAGTCCACCAGATCTTTTCATGGTGTGAGATCTAATGTCTTATTTCTCCACAGTGTGGTTTATCTTCCCTAACTTTAGCTGAGTCTGGTTTGGGCATCAGGCCTCAGTTTGTTGCTTATTCTCCTGCCACAGTCAGTGAGCAGATGGAAGTGCTGCAGAAGGTGATGCCTGCTCTGGGATGTGTGTCCAAGATGCTATTTTAAATTACATCAGATACCTACAGTTTCATCAGTGCACCAAACTGAGTGTGCCACACAAAACCAGCACCGCTCTCTCCTACGTTCAGAGCATCATAGCAGCAGGAAAAGCATCTTGTAGATGGGATCCTCATCTTACATTTCCTGGTGCTTAGAGCATCCCCAGGGAAGACAGCCAGCTCCTCTGCATGGACCAAACCCAGGATAAGGCTTGCCTGGGCTGACACAGGAAGCCTGTGGCAGAAAAGGCCTGCACTCCAGTTCTTCACCAAAAAACTGGCTTTCTTTTGCACAAGATAATGTGCCTTTACCGTAAAGAAAGAAATGTCCCTAATTTGTGGTTATTTACAGCACTGTAAATCAGGCACATGCCACGAAGTACCAATAAAAATTGTTTAAAATCAGCCTTAAATAGCTAAACTCTCAACAGCAGCTCATAAAATGAGACTTGGCAGTTCTTAGGTAGTTATGGTTAAATTGACAGTCCTTTTGGGAGTTAAGATAGCCAAAAGCAGTAGTAGTTAGGAGCAAAGTGATAGATGGTGGAGCTTGTTGGTTGAAGAGCCTCTATTGCACACTCCTGAGGCTTCATATGTTCACTGGCCCTGGACTGGGAGAAGGGAGACACCAGACTTTGTCAGTGAACACCAGCTTGTTGAAGCATACATCCTTCACCTGAATGGCTCCAGAAACTGCAAAGCCAGAAGAATAAGCTTTGGTGTCAAGGATCCCATTGCTGTCTTATGTAATAGGAGACTTTTCAGGCAGGAAGAAAGATAGAAGGAGAATCAAGTCCAAAACAGGCTGAAAGGAAAGTTAAGGAAATCTGAAGAAGAGACCAACACCACAAATGAAAAAAAGAAAAGCCCATCCATAAAGAAACCAGATCCCAGCTCCTTTTAAAAAGTCAGGTGCGTGAGTTATATTAGCCTCGAGCCAGGTCTAGCTTCCGTTGCCAATAACCACTTCCACTGCCAATAACCCAAGCTGACATAACAGCAACATTAAGGAGGTTTGGGATTTTTTTTCTGTTGCATTAGGCATTCATGTCTCTTTTCCACTTCTTTTTTTTCTCTTCTTCTTCTTTTTTTTTTTCACAAGGTACTTGTATTTTAGCCAACCTCCTCCATTCTTGTTAAACAAGAGGAGTTTCAAGATGGGGCCCAAACCTAAACACTGGCTCAGCAACCCAGCACCGTGAGAGCCATGGGTCTGGGTCTCAATTCTGCTGCCAATGGGGATTGAGCACAGACGCTGGCAAACCAGCTCATACAACATGAACTCACATCCAGGCTGGATTCCTGTAGCCTCTCTTGCAGCGTGTCAAAGCAATGCTTTCAAGCAATTCGGCCCTTTGCATCATGCTTCATCTCTTTCCTGCCCTAGCTAACTAAGCTAGGTAGGTATTTCACCAGAGCAGCTTCCAACTATCAGTGTCCTTCTAACACACAGCAGTTCAGCCATGCACCGCGATATTATTGTCCTCTTTGAAATGCTACACCAAAGCACAGAGAAATTTGAGGACATTGCTGTGGACAAGTGAGGGCATAGAACAAGCCATGGTCCAGAAGCCACACAGACGTATTCATACCGTACTGTGTCTTGTCCATGCTCTGCTGGGGACCATGGTGTAGCAGCTCAGGCTTGATGCCAAACTTGGTTACCCAGTTTCTGAACTAGACCACATTTCTGTCCAGCTGGCTCAGAGCAGGCATGCAACTGTCTACGCTTGGCCATGGAAACATGCCTGGGCCCTCAGACCTTCAGAAATGCCTGAATTTGTCAGGTTAGGAGCCGGGATCCCTTTAAGGTTCTTTCTGATTCTCCAAGAGTCTCACAGATTGCATGTAGTAACACACAAATGAAACAGGGGTCTGACATGCTTGAAGCTGTCACTTCTGACCACTGAATTTGGGCCTATTGGACTTTAGAGCTACTTCTAGAGTACTGGAGGGTCTGGTGTCCTCAGTCTGCACTGAGTCTGGACTATATTTTCCTGAAAGTTAACACACCAGAGTTTAAGAAAGTGTAGTCCCATAAGGATTGTGTGGAAGCACAACTTGAGTTGAAGGCTTCATAGCAGAACATGAGACTTCACAGCAAAAAGACTGGTATGTGTGAGAAAGTCAGCCATGACAGAAGACCCTCCCCTTTGCCACATAGCAAGTGGGCATCTGAGGCAGCACCCAGCCTGAGGAGCAGTGACAAGCTTTGCTGTTTTAACTGCTTTTCTGTCCTGGCAGTACTGGGATCCTGGCTCTGCCAGGGCTGCTCTGGGGCCCCCAGTGCTCTTTTGAATGTCTAAATTATGAGCAAGATTTGTATAGCCCTGAGCGAGCTCAGCTTACAGGAGCTTTGTTGCAGCTTTGAGAGGTTGGATGACTATCATCATGCTTAGTCTCACCTTCCACACCACATCACCACACTCACCAGCAGATACATCTGCTGGTCTCCTCCACCCCTTGGAAGCTATGCAGATGAGTATGGCCCAGGGCTTCCTCAAGATCAAAAGAAACAGAGGCATCATTGAGAGCCTAAAAACCTCTGGAAGGGTTCCTGAAGGAGGAGCTGACCTTGATGGCTGCAGCTCCACTGCTTGGCATCTGCCTTGCTAGGCAGGATGTGGTGCGCTCCACCAGTTGGCCATCTGATAGCCCTGACTGTGGCCCTGAGTGACTCCCTGCGTCAGTATTCACTCACTGTGGCGAAGCAGGGAGGAAGGCAGCTCCCTGGTACTCGAGAGCATTCCCAGGGCAGCCACAAATTCCTTTCCCCATTGCAGGTCCTCTTTTGACTGAGGCAGAATGATTCCCATGCTCTCCCACTGCTGAGGATGTCACAGGGGGTACAAAGAAGGATCTTCTGCACATTAAGAGTATGGTGAGTTCTGGAAGATCATGATTATCAGAGATCTCACTCATTTTTATAATCAAGGCTGTTTCCTGTAATAGAATCTCACATTTGGTGTTGTGGATCTCCACCGATGGATAGTTTAGGTGAAAAAAAACACAATTCATCCAAGTCAGGGCACATAAAGAAAAACTAGCCGAGTAAAGCAATAACAAAGAAACAGGTTTAAGTCCACATAGCCTTTCCCCTAGCCTAAGCTAAATCCATTCTTCCTTGCACAGTACAAAGGTGCTATCAACCTTCCTTCCCCATCTTCTCCTTCTAACCCACAGTGCAGTGGTTGCTTCACGCTTCGTTCTTGGCACGTGGGCAACCAACTCTAACTGCCATCCCTTGCAAAACCCCAAGTCAAAATTTTAGCCACTGAATTGTCAAATGTCCTCAAAATGACCTATGTGTTGTCCTGGGATATGCTTTCAGTCTTCCTGGTGGAACTGCTTCACCTGGCATTCACATTTATACATTAGGCCACCAACTGAGAACATGAGGCCACAAATGAGAACTATAGCTCAGTGGTTGTAGCTGTTTTATGATGCTGGAAGAGGAGACTGTAGTCCCGATCCCAATGTATGTTCTAACTACTAAGCAACTTGGCAAACTGGAGTTTCTCTTATTCTCAGTGTTTTATAGGAGGTTGGGAGTGCTCAGCTCTTGCAAATGATGTGACAGAGCAGGTGGCAGCAGAATAAGTTGATTTCTTCATGTTAGACTTGGGTACAAAGTAGATTGCAAGAAGCTCAGCATCATTAGGATGCTGGTATTTCTACACATTCTCAATAGCAAAAGTCAGGCTGTACATATCCCCTCAGGAACTCATGTTATCAACTGATACGTTGGATGCCCATCGATGTTACAGCAGTTTACGTGTATCACAGCTAAGCAGGACATAAAACCTGAAAGTGCCAATTTCCCACCAAAACCTTAGTTATCACCCCTCCTATACAACTGGAGGAACTTTGCTGAGGCATAATTTTAGGAGAGCAATTGCCCTGGGCTCTCATTACCGTAAGCACGGAACTTCTAGATGGGCTGATTGCACCTCCTTCTCCACTAAGGCTCCAGAGCCAGAGTATATCCATACATGGGACTGTAGACAAATGCAGTCTGTACTCATTAAAAAAACCCAAACCCCTAAATGACCAAAGTCTTTCCAGGCTCATGGCCCTTCTCCAGTGACTGAGGACAGTGATTAGCTATGGCTTCCCTTTGCACTTCTCCAGTGTGGAGAATTTATAAGTATCATGCCATGTTGTCATCAGCAGTCACTAGTCTAAACTTGTGGAACAGTCATTTTCATCAGGGATGTGCTCAACTACTTCATGTAACTGTGCACAAGGTGTATTATCAAAAGACTGTAATTCCTGTTTTGTCTTTGCCCATCACATGCTTGTATCCCAGTACAGAGAAACCCTGACTATAGCAGGAAATCAGAAATGCAAATGACTAAGGACAGATAAATGAATATTTAATTCAAACCAGCAAGATGTTGTTTGCAGTTATTTATTTTACTAAAATGGTTACATATGTTGAAACAAAGAAGAGCAATAGTAATAATGTTTGTTTTTCTAATATCATAAATAATTATTGAGTCTTCATTAGCTGTTGGCTCAGCACTGATCATGATTTTTGTTATTTAAAAAAAGACACACACACAATTCATTAGGATTTGTGTTTTCAGAAAACTCTAAAGCAGCAGTAGAAAAAAAATAAATTAAAGGAAATGGTAACAAGAAATTATGCCAAGTATTTCTTAAATTTAAAATCCACTTGGTGTGTTTTACAGATTATTCTTTGTGCTTTGATCATTTAAAAAAAAATTACCATGAACAAGTTGTTTATACAATGGCTTGTCTTCACCAGTTTTACTCCAGAGAAGTCCCCAAAAGTACCTTTCCTACATGACAAATTTTGTTGTCGTTTGTACAGACAAAAATACTATTAATATTTCTAACAGAAAAGTTTGTCAAAACCATCAATTTATTGTCACAAAATATTTAATACCAGAATAACTTATAATAGTATGAACAAAAGTGAAGTATTAACTCTCTGCCCTTAGTTATAAACTCACATTATTATGTCAAAATCCAGTAAAGTATCAAAATTAATGTCATGGAATCTTAGACGCATAATGATGCAAGTCAGTAAAACATACTTCAACTGTTCATACAGTCATGACATACATTACTTGCTTGGCACTTTAAGTCAATGCAAATCAGCAATTTAGAAAACAAAGTAAAAATATATATGTACAAAATATTTTCATATCAAATAATTTTCATTGTACACTAAATAAACCAAACAACACGTTATGTTACATCAAGAAGTTTCCTAAGAAGTCACACCAAGGCTGGTATTTGCAATGTATCTTGACTATTTTAGTGCAACTGGAACAGCCTCTACTTGCAAGTTAGTTTCATCATTAGCACAGTCCTGCTTCCATTGAAGTGGGAGTTCTGCCATTAAACTCAGTGGGAGCAGGACTAAAGTCTTGTCTTGTTCATTGATGGCTCACCAAAAAGAGAAATGAGGAAAGGGATAGGAAGGAAAAAACCTGACAGGATACCCACAGGAAAAAAATCCAAATCCTAGCAACAATCAGCTCTTTTCCAGTTTTCTGTAACTGCTTCAGTAAAAATAGTTTTTGGCTTTGCCACTGTTTATTCAAGCATTGTAAACCTCATTAGACTATTGTTATATGACTTAAGAATAACTTGTACACCTCCCAATAAAACTTAAAAATAAACCTGGTTTTATGCTAGTTATTATGCTCAATAGCAGTCAAGTTTAAAGACATGACATTTAATACATGGTTTAGTATCTACTTAAAATCCTCCCACCTTAAAAGTTTATATTTTTCAATGTTTCATTTCCCATTTGTGTTTCTAGTTTGGGCTTTTTTAGTTTGCAGTATGGCTTTTTCTCACTGAAATGTGAACTGTCAATCAACTGTCCTCATTTATGCAGTACCTACAAAACTGAAATGTTTAAACCACATTAAAGTAATAATTTCCACGATGGAAACTTTTTTGAGCTCCATTACAAATAATAAATGGCACTACAGATTTAGTTTTATACAAGAAGAAAACAGTTTTACTTCTATCAAAACTTCAGTAAGTCACTAGCATACCTTCAAAATTATAGAAATTCAACTGGACTTTACAGCTAGTCTGGTTAGAACCTTCTCAACTAGAAATCCTTAATGAGCAACACAGCTGGGAGCATATGTGTAAGTTGAAAATAATCTGAACAATTAACTTATTTCCTAATTTTGTGTGTTCTAGAGTATTGCACTTTTCAAAGGAATGATTTTGGTATTTAATATACTGCATATACAAGTAAGAAACATGCATAACAACCTCATTGTCACTTTGACAAAACATACTGTACAATTTTTATAACACTGTTGATTAAAAAAAGAGAGAGAAGATGATGTAACAATTTCATTACGACTCGTCAACTTGTACAAGTCAAACAAGCACAACTCTCCAGGGCCTCCAGCAGTAATGTATTTAGCCCTAGGCTGCTTAAGCCCACTTGGAATAATATACAAAGTTTAAGCATTATGGCATTGTCATTTTGAGGCATAATACTGTTGTACTATGCCCACGTTATAGCTTATTTTTTGAAAGCAAGGCACTTACTGTAATAGCAATGCAAACATCTTATGCGCACTTTGATTAACATAAAATAAGTTAATGTTTTGATAAAAAGAGGGTTTTTTTATAATTTACATGCCTTTTATAGAAGCAATTGAACATTTCATTTAATACAATGAAAACGTCTGAGTGAGAAGGAACTTTTTTTTTTTTAAACTGACCATACTGTAAAAGGGGGCCTATTTTCCACATTTGCCTCATATCTGTGAATCTGATTTTGCTGAAAACCAATCCTGTGAGGAAAATGTCCGTTTGACAGGAAAAAGAAAAAGGACCCATCTCTTAAAACTGCTGAACTAACGGCACTTTGACAGTCTTTATTTCTGATATATGTGATGATTTCTGAATGATGCAGCTGGTAGTTCCCTGCAGTTTATCCTTCCCCTGGGCAAGGTTCGTTAGGGCCATAGCTGCGTTGATCTCCTTCCAGTATGTTTCGTCTTTGCTAGTTCCTTTTCTGTTAGCTGCGCTAGATTCAAGCAATAACAAATATTTACACGTACAGCTTACATAACTACATGATGTCAGGAAAACCATAATAATAATAATTTTGGAAAACTGTGAAGTCCCTTACTCACCTTTCACACTTATTTGGTCCATTCTCCAGAGCTTCTGAAAACAGAAGAAGAAAAAAAAAGTCTATTTTGTTTTAATAATTTTTCAAACAAGCAATTTCATTAAATAGATGCATGGAAAAATAACCCAAGATTAATTCCAAAATTGATACCAGATTTCCAAACAAAATCTTTGTTTAGACACACCTAAAAGGGTCTGCTTCACACAGGCATCTGCCTAGAGAAATCTATACTGAGCTTGGAGCAGGGCACATGTCAAGAAAAATGCTGTGGGGAGGCTCCTGAGACATGACCTTACAGAAACAGGCTTTGGTGAGGCAGAACCTCACCAAGCCTCACCAGAACCACACTGGGAGAACTGGTGCTGAACCCTGCCCAGCACATCTCACGTCCGGGAAAAGGTTATCTTGGCGTAGTGAGAATAAAGCTGGACTTGATGGCTCACCTCCATTTTACAGAGTGATAGAGGTAGTTTTTCAAAACATAAATCCTAAGGACATAAGGAATTGCAAAACCTAAAAATAAAAATCAGCTTCCTTGCCCTTCAGTGAATGGCTTCTTGTGTGCACTAAAAATAGGACTTTCCCCCTCGCAGACATGATGTGTGGTTTTTAATGTGCCCCTCACTCAGGCTGTGACTCAGTCACAGAGGCAGGCTGAGAAGGGTACAAGTAACAAGCACATCTGGTTAACAGCCTTCAAAGATGAAACTGCATCACAGCCATAAGCTACACTTTCCCATCAAGAGTCACATTTGTTCATTCATTAAGTCCTCACATTGCAGAAAAGCCAGAAATATTTACCAGGCAGAAATGTATAAGCTTTATTCAGTGGGCTTGCTATCCTGACACAGAAACACATTATAGAGGAGCAAGAAGCCAATGCCTACCTGCAACACCTACAGAGAACCAGTCAAACAAAAGAAACAGCAAAGGCACGAGCACTAATGGCTACAGGACACAAAAAAGCCCCTAAACACAGCATAAATCTCATTATGTAATGCACTTCTTTATAAGGCTGGATTCCCAACTGAAAAACAAGTTTATTGCGAGATTTCCATCAAATTATTAATTAAAGGTTGATATTTTCTTTAAACAGAGCTTGCAGCGGCATAGGTC
The DNA here is from genome assembly GCA_009806455.1 of Tetrax tetrax. Taxonomy (NCBI): domain Eukaryota; kingdom Metazoa; phylum Chordata; class Aves; order Otidiformes; family Otididae; genus Tetrax; species Tetrax tetrax. Next base: position 299,365 of record WHYT01016080.1, read on the forward strand.
CCAAAGCACACTGCAGCTCTTGATAGCTCTTCATGTACGAGCGGCTTCGCCCACCGTTTTCTCACACGACGCCAACCCGCGTTGAACAGCTCAGCCCAGCCACACTCCCCAGCACTTGGAGGTGACAACCAAAGGCCACAGTCTCACCAAAGAAATGCAGGGAGATGAACTGTAATTTCAGAGGCCTGATGTTTGCCAAGCCGTTTAATTTAGCAGGCCTCCATCCCTTCCCAAAACAGCTTCACAAATAAATGTCCACAAGTGACCAAGGTTTACGTTTTGTTCCAAAAGAGCACATCTTAAATCAATATCTCTTAAGCTCTCCTACATCAATGCTTGAATGAGATTCAAGAGGGGGAAGTTCAACTTAAGCAGAGGAGAGAGAACCAAGATAAAAAGAAAGATTTGATCCGGAAAGAGGTACTGAATGACAGCAGAAGTCTCCTTCTTCATGGTGTACTTGGCTACAAATAATTTTTCAGCTCTGCTTCATTTTGTTTTAAATAGAGACAATTTTAAAGAGGAGGTTTAGGACTGAATAGGTCAGTAGGTATAGAAATGGAAATGGCAAGTAATAGAGAAAGTCATTGCCAGAGCAAACCTGGATATAAATACACCTCTCTCAAGCATCTGTCAGTTTCTTTTGCTGTTGGAAAATATTTCCTATGAACAAAAAAATTGCTTGTACAAACTTCTGAGGAAAGTAGGTGTGAATGGTGACACACATTCCAATTCCAGCGTTTATTTGAAGGAGTATTTGCAAATATTTTTTACTGGTGTTTAGCCAGCTCTAAAAGAAAGCGGCCTGCCCATGGTATATAAAAGCAGTAACAAAATTAAAAAATAAAATCCAGAAGTAAAGAGCCACCCATTCTTTAATTTTACTGAATATTTTTCATGAAATACAAGTCTTTTTTTATTCCATTCAGATTTTATGTTTTTTCAAAAAAATAATTTATGTCAAGGAAACTTGAAACTGGGTTACCATCACTGATAATTTGCAAAGCTCTTGCTAATAACTGCTCTAAAAGCATGTTAGTACAATGAAGTCTGAAAATCCATCATTTCAAAGCACAGGCCCCCTTTTTCTTGCCAAAAATCTTTTTCTGCTATACCAAACCTCTGACGACATATCCCAGTTTGCACTACCATAGCATCCAAGCAGCTCATGTCTGTCTGAAATAAGTATTACCACCATTTTTTGGATGGGGATAACCACATTGAGGGAGACAAAGATCATTTCCCATGCTCTCATTGACATCTTGCTGGTCAAACCAACTTGATCCAACTCAAAAGGAAGAGTAGGGGTCACCTCACTTGCCATCTAAGTCATGTATCTTTATCCAGGCTAGTTGTCCAGACTCCAGTCACAAACAATGGAGATGTCCTCCAAGAAGTGGTTTCAGCCCATCTACGTAACACTGCAGTCCAACCTCCCTGAGTGCTGCTGCAAAACCAGACCACAAAGCCCTCTGCTATGGCCACCTCCTCCCACTTTTTCCATTTGGGCAGCATCATCACCCATGATGTGAGCTGGATGAGGGGAGACCATATCTCTCCTTTAAAGATTAAACTGATGGTGTAACTACAGCCTTAACTGCTTAACTCAGCCTGGAAGAACTGCAGTCTAGCCATGTCTGGCTCTTAATTGACAAGAGAGGGAACACAGCTGACAAAACTTTATCATTAAATAAACAAAGGTTAATAGGTGAATCTTGCCTGACATCTTACTTTTTCTTAATCTTTTGCAATCTACCTGCTCTACCCCAACTACTAATTAAAGTTTTTGATGATTAAAGCTTTTGATATTTGACCTATCTGTACAACAATTGCAAAGTATATTTCAACTGTAAAACCAACATTTTTGTGAGACTGTTTCATGAATATAATCAAAGAACAGCATTCTCAATATGGAAAGTGTTCAGTTTCTTGACCGTTGCACAATATGTTCCTAGATTTCTTCTCTGAGGCAATGAGGAAATGGCACTGGGACTGGGTAACATCTCTGGAAATGGTGACGGAAGGAATGGAAAAACGATACTGAATCTCACGGAGTAGCCTCAGCTAAGGACTCATCCCAGAGCAAGCACTAATGGGCAGACCTCGCACTTCACTCATGAGCCCTCTCTCACTACTTGAGAGGCAACACTTTACACAAGGTACCAAGGATGCACCATAGCTGTCCTCTCCAACTGCTGTGGTTAACTTTAATCTAATACACCTTAAGTGGCAGTCACTTCTGGTCTCTCCTGAAAACGTGTGATCCTCTCACTAGTTGGATCAAAGCAGGCTGTCACACAAATTTCAACCCCTACAGACTTGGCAAGCTTAGATGTGTCAAGCAACTCCAGAGAAAGCCAATGCTGATGTATTGTTATATTCCACACTGTTCCCAAGACTTATTTGACAGGGTGTACACTGAAGTTTATCAACAGCATGCCACTGGCCAGCACAAATGACTTTCCTAAACAAAATACAGTTGTGTTCAACAGCATCTTAATTGAAATCCAAAAAGAAGCTGCTGCTGAAGGCAAAAGCAATGTGTTGCTTGTGAAAGGATGCTGGTAGGCTTTCAGCATACACTGAGATCCTATAGTAGGTCTATTTAATATTAAGCACCAGAAATATCTTTTTGTTACAAGTTTGGAAATCACTTAAACCAGTGGTCATTTGCTCTACAACTGGAAATTTTTAAGCACTATGAAAATGGAAACTCAGTCATTTATAATTAGGGATTGTCATTTATACCTCACTTTCTGGTGCTTCATTCTGCTCCCAGTTGCAAGCATCCAGAGAATCAGCTTATTCTTGGCCAAGAATGTCTCATTCTGCTTTCACCATCCGCCCAAAGAAACCAGCAAGGCAGGATATTTGTTCCCTCTTGTTTGTAATAGGAAGTCACTATAAATCACTTACCAATGGAATCCTGTATACCTTTCCATTAGTATGAGTTTTCAGTATACAGTTTACTGTAGCATGCAGTGCCAAGAGTGTAGTCACTGGACAATACCAGCTTTGTGATACAGTATGGTATTTTTCAGGACTCACGTAATTATTAATAATATATGTAGCGTACATTTTTTTTTCACCATGAAATTTCTTCATAAATATTCACTGGCTGATCCTGACAGCTCTCTTGCAAGGTAGCCTGCAGTCCCATTTTAGCAGCAGTGGAAATGAGTGTCAGAAGTCCAAAGACAACATGCTTAGGCAATCCTTTGGCCATTTCAAAAGCATTTAAGAGCAGAATTTTCCAGGATTTCTCCTATATTTAAAATGCTTTCTTTTGTTTTTCTGCTATCAGAAAGGCTCACTCAAAGAAAATAAACTCCAGCGTTCTTGCAGGCAAACTATGCTTAAACTGGACAACAGCGTCACTTGCCTCTACTGCATTGTCATTACATCCAACTGTTGTCAAAATAATATACAAATAATTCACAAGAAGGTCTACATCTAAGTACATACACAGTGCCTGTTTACATACTGTATCCGGTATCAGAGAAGAAAGTCAGAGCGTAAATGCCATAGCACATACGCCTACTCCAATTTACAACATACAAAGACTCCCTGGCTACGTGGTGCTTGTGGCACATTCAAATATTTCAGAACAATTCAGACTCTTATCGTTCGCCGGAGTCCAGACTAAATAACTTTTATATGCTTGGATGACTTCAGGGGTGTGCTAAATATTGTTAATTACAGTTACGTTTTATTCTTTGGATCTAAGAATACCACACGTGTGCGGTGATGAACTGACTTCACCTAAAGGCCCTGCTGGGAACAGAAAAGGAAAGGCCGACGGCTCACGTAGGACCATGACGCATCCACGTTGCTCCCCTGCTCGGTGTTACATACAGCTCAAGCTGAGCCGCAACAACTGGCTTAAAACCCTGCTTTGTGTTATCAGGTAACACTGACAAAGCAAAGATGGCTTGAAACCAACAGGGGAAAGAATGTGTGAATGAGGGAATGAGACAGAGAAGAAAGGGTACAGAACATTATGTAGTGGGGAAAAAAATGGAGATGGAAGTCAACACAGTAGGTCAGTCCCACATGACCATCATATTTCTTGAAGCTACTTAAACATGCACAGATTCCTGATGACTTACACACCTTCTATTCTAGTTCAAAACAGAGGGGAAAAAAGAGCCGCTGGCCCCAAATGCTGAACACTATAAAATATTTGTTGGTTCAGTAAAAGGTCCTGTATAACTTATCTTCATTTTAAAATTGGCAAAGTTATTCAGCTGTTTCTCTCTCTGCCTCTCCTGAACTTACTTTTGTTGGTTTTGGAGAGTCTGACTTAACATGTGTTGACCAGCATTTTCAAAACAAGCAAGAAGAGGAAAAAGAGGGAGGAACAGGAAATAAATTGGGGCAGCTGAATGAAAAATGAAGTTTACATGTGTGAGTAAATTAGTGGTGAGATGAGGTATTTCTGTAGGTCACACACACACACCTTGACTCCAGTATTTTCCAAACCGCAATTTCAAGACACATACGACTTTCAGATCTCTGGTTCTCCAAGAACAAAATTGGGTCAACTGGAGTTAATATTAATGTACTTCTCTGCATTGATACAGCTCCTTGTTCCCAAAGGATCCCAAACTAAGCCATGAATCACAGAACATCACTAACGTTCACCCACATCTGGGGAGGGAAGGTGGCTCAGCCCAGACTGCCCAGCAGTGCAAGGGAGGGGAAACTGTAGCCCAGAGTGCCAGGGCAGGCCCTTTCCTCTTACAAGAAATGTCATTTAATCTTGGTGCAAAGACTGTAGCACCTTCTGAAGAACCCAGGCACAGCAAACCTCAGCTCCTCTAGCTTGAATTGGAGGAAGCAGAAGTTTGCCTTCCCATGCTTACACCTGCAGTGCTCTCATTTTGAGCCTGATGCAAACAGACAAATGAGTTTCTGAACGTGAACACCACTCAGCTATACTGACTCACACTACCTGAGGTTTCCAGACATAGGCAGGACTCATCCAATCCAGCACAGCAACTTTTAAAACCCTTTTCCACTTGCACCATCCTTCCAAATTTCCTCGGGGACATCAGACTTATTAAGAATGAATTATGGAGAACTACAGACAGGAAAGCTCGTGCTGGAAAAGACTCCAAACTGCAGAGTCTCCTACAAAAACGTTCCCTGCAGACCTCAGGCCACCACCACATGGGATCTGCTCAGTGTTGTCCCTCATGAAGCTACTCCTGCCTGGAGCAGGTCCTGGAGTGGGCAGGTCCATGTGAAACTGCCTGGTCGGAGCTGGCAGTACTCGTGCAGCAGAACCTTTCCGTGGAGGGACGAAAGTCCCTGTTGCAATTTCAAACAACCTGCGGCCGCAGACACGGCGAGGCAGTGTGACCTGCGAGTGTGTGTGAAACCAACTGCAGCTGGTCAGATGTCAGGACGGTACCAGATTTCTACTGACAAAGATTTATTACCATGTCCTTTTGTTGGGTGGGAGAAGGAAAGCTGTCAGAAACTTGCAAGAACGAGCTCTGGGCCCAGGCTCTAGAGAAAACTCCCTTTCAGCAAAGCTTCCATTTACCACTGTGCTCTCTTTCTTCCAGGAGGAGGTTATGGAGCAGCTTGTAATGAAGCCACCTCCACAACCCCATTACTTCACTCCTTTGGCTTCACAGCGACACCAAGTGTAACGACTGATCTGTCATCAGCTGTTACATTCTTTCAGATGAACAAACTGCACAATGACAATTTATGTTCACAGTGACAGCTACAGTGAATATTGTTTCCCTGTTCTCCCAGTTTTGTTTTTTTTTTTTTCAGAAACAGTTTTAGCCCCAGGATAACCTCCTCTATTAAGACTCATACGCTGGGTCTTGTCAATGTTGGAAATATCCCTTTGCCATCATGCTTCAGACCAAACCTTTCCAGGGAAATCTTTCTTTGAAATTTACTTCTGCTAAAAACCCATCAGATGTAAGATAATTGTGAGGGACTGGTACCACTTAAGCATTTTTCCCAAATCCCAGGTTGGATGGGGCTTTGAGCAACCTGGTACGGTGGAAGGTGTTCCTGCCCATGACAGGGAGGTTGGAACCAGATGATCTTTAAGGTTCCTTCCAACCGAAACCATTCTGTGATTCTATGAATATCAGGGAACTTGAAGACTATTTTTCCCTGTGCAACCTGAAGCCTGCTGAAGTGGGAGTAGGCATCTAGTTACATTTTAATACATGTGATTTTTATAAATTGAGTGTACATGCCCACAGAGACTGGGATAGGTGTATTTTATAAACCATAAAAGAGAATTGAGTTTGCAGGTCTGTATTAACATTTGGATTAATAAGTGCACTGGAAGCCCCACATAATAGTAGGCATGGTGCAAATGACCTTACAGTCTTGGGCTATGCACCTGCACGTAAGAATTTATGAGTTAGCAAACTAGATACAAACCTGGTGTAAATCACTTCATTGTTCGGGCTGTCATGGCTGGCTTTAAATTTCCCATGACCAGTGACAGTGTGTTCTCCTTGGTGAGACGCAGGGTACGGTGTGAGACTTGTTTTTTTAGCCAGCCTTTGGTAGAGCTTATAATGAGCGTCAGGGCTGTGTAGCGTTGGAAGTGAGTTGTTAACGAACTGACGATTATATGGTATTATGTTCTTTTCAAGTTTGCTGCAAAGCTGACTGAAATCAAATCTTTCCTCGTGGAGCTGGCATGTAATTAATAGTGTAATGTCAGATTCCTTGGTGGTAGTCCCCATATGCATTTCATAATAGATAAACCAATATCTGACCTAGGCTTCATTTTTTGGGTGTTATTTAGAAGGAATTTACAGCACGTGCTGTGCTGACTGGAAGGATGAAGCAGTTAGCCCTCCTACGGCAAACTATTATGGGTTAACAGTGAAAATCAAGTTAAGAGGCAGAGAAGGCAGAGGATGAAAAAGAAAACAGAAGAAAAGAGAAGAGGAAGAAAAAAAAAAAGAAATAAAGGAAAGGATATGAGAGATGTTAAAAAAAAAGGAAATGAGAAAATGGCAAATGAAGATTCATTAGGAAAAAGAAGAGTAAGGAGCATGAAGGGAGAAAACATACCCTGTGTTAATTTTCTTTATTTTCAGCATAAAAATATCCTTTTCCCACCCAGGAATCTCACTGTTGTGCAGGCAGGCACGTTCAGGCTTTCACTCTGGATCTAAAAATTTTAATTGGGAACTCCTAAAGCCTAAAATAAGGCTTTAAAAGTAAAACGCTGAAGTCAAATGCAGCCAGGGTAAGCACTATTACACTCCAGCCCGATTGTTTTTCATTAAAAAAAGCGGGGTGAAAGGGAGGGTTTCAAAGCTATATTTCAACCCTAGGCTGACACTACAGCAGTAAAATCTGATTTTGTTATGCTAGTTGGCTGTGGGTTTGGGAGCAGACCCTACATACGTGGTGTAATGTTATGATATGAATGTGTGCACACAGGATATTTTCAGAAGCCTCCTGCAGAATTCGGAGAAACGTGCCCCCTGGTTCCTGTGGCCCCGCTCACGAGAGCCAGCTCCTCTCCTGCCCCTGGGAGCCAAACCGGCTTAGACATGGCCTATGCTGCACAAAGGCAATTTAAATTACAAGGTGCTGTATTTTCAGGCAAGTGGAAGGACTTCCAAGTGCATGCCAGGACTGATTTCCAGGGTATGTTTAGCCAGCAGCATGGAGTAAAGAATGGATAAGTCTGTCAGGGAGAGGAAATTCGCTGTTTCTTTCACTCGCTTGTAAGATAAAAAAGAGACTGACAAATATGATCTTTTTAAACACAGCTACTTCCATTCACTGCATGGGGTACTGGGATGTCCAGAATACTTACATCCAAATACTAAACCCCAGGTACGTAAGTTATGTCCCAAACTTCTTCTGCTCTGTGTGATCACAGGCATAAAAATTCAAGCAGCTTGTAAGGAAGTGCATAAGCACGTACAGGGCTCCAACAGTCGAACAGCCATAAAAATGTCTGTAGGCTGAAAATGAGCCTCATGGTAACCCCAGACAACTGTTGCACAACAGATCCCACAAATCAAGGGATCCTATGTGAAATTTAAAAAAGGTATTTATATCTATAAGGAGATACAGATATATTCACATATAGTATCAGCTGGGAATGCCTAAGTAGTCTTCCCTCCCACTAATCATGCTACGAGATACAGCAGTACAATCACACGTGGCATTTTCTGTGGTCACCGCCTCCCCGAAGGCATGGGATGGACCCAGAGCAGCAGGTGAGACCTTTCCCTGCACAACCCCAGCAGCTTCAAGGCTATTATGGAAACGGATCACAAGAAGATAAAAGACAATCAGATGGATTTAACAGCGCCAAGTAAATCATGTTACCGACTGACAGTCTCTCTGCTTGTGCTATAGGTTTGTGTGGGGCTAGATAAGCTGTTCTAACCGACCTTTTCACAGATACCATGGTACATTCCCAACTCTCTGGAGTCCGACTCAAGAGTTCGGGCTCTCATCTTCGACAGTGCTGAGCACTTGCAGGTGCAAACGATGCCAACAAGAGCTGTGCTTTAAATGTATAAAGAGCCATGAAATCATCCACAAGGCCTTAGGTATCTCAAATTACTTCAAATTGTAATTGTTTGGTGCCTCAGTTCCCCATTTGTGAAATCCTCCAGATGTCTTATGAAAACAACTTTACTAAAGTTTTCAAAGGACCAGATCAACCATATGAAACAGCACTGAACAGCACATCACAAAATTAGTCATCCTGTCCTCAGAGATACTCAGCTGTGTTCACGTTAGTGTTTTGCCGGTAGAGAAGCGGCATGAGCATCCGGTGAAGATGTGAGCTAAGTTTTGAGGCTTCTTTAAAACTGGGGGAGTTTGCATATGTCAGGAACATATCTCTTTCCTCATTGAGTTAGAAATGTGATGGGAACTCCTTTATTCAGCATCCTGAGGAATTACAAGAACCTACACAGAAAGTGTAGTCACACACCTCCCTGACCGTATGCAGAAAAACCAGCACAAAGAAACATTGCTGAGTGAACTGCAGGGGGAATAGTTGTCCATGGATTATTCTCACTTCCAGTTGCACAAAAATGATTTTATTGTTTGATTGCATTTTTTTTGAATCAAGTTTTCAGCTCTGGTTCCTTTACTTTCTCTTGTGAAACTACTGCAGTCCTCATGCTTCTGCTCACCACTGCACTGTTATTATTTCCATTACAGGGTTTCTTCTCATACCTAAATATTCCCAGACACCTTCTGAACAGGCCCTTAGAGATTCTAGTAAACTGGGAGGCATCTCAAGAAGGACTGTGTTTTCAGATTTCCTATTCACCAAGCAAATGAGAGGCAGCGCAGCAAACCAGGCAAAAGGGGGAAGGCTCTTGGAGCAGAAGAATCATCTGCCCAGAATTATTCGGGAAGTTGTACCCATTTGCCAAGACATTTTGAAGCAGCAGAAACACCTCCTTCTTGTGCAAACATCATCTTGTATTTACAAATGGTTTGAGTCCTAGCGCAGTGCAATTTCAATGACTCTGCAGGAGAATCGTATTTAGAAGAGGCTCAAAGACTCTCCCGACTATCACGGAGATGGGTGCAGTGTAATAAATCAGCCAGACTGAGTTTGAATCCCCAAGGAGCACCAAACCCCTAACACTGCAGATGCTCGCTAATTGAAAGTGGTAAGAGCCCTTCACAGCAGAGTCTTTGCGTAAGACAGATGAGGCTCCTGCACTCCAAAGGAGCATGTGTGGGAGGTCCTGAAACAGTAGTAGGCCAGTATTTAACATTGCAAAGACCTTGGATGTGAGCAGTTTTGCGGAAGAAGATGGAATTGCTCTTTTGGCAAAACATGTGAAACTGTCTGTGATAACGGGAATGAGAGCACGGATGACTGAACAAATATTTGCACTGAATGCCTTGTCAGGACAAGGGAATTGCTACTGATATGATCTTTACTTTCAGTGTTACTGCTTCTGACAGTCTTACAGACTTTGCAGATGTTTATTGGCCACTAAATCATTCTTCAAGAATGTTGGCTCCGTTCCCAAACCTGAAGAGTCTGAATGTGAAGGGGTTTGTTATTCAACACACACTGCTGCTTTTGGAGACAGTGATTTTCAAGAAACCAGCGGGGAAGCATCGTCAACTGATAACAACACGGGACTGAATTCAGACTTCTCAGCACTCAGGGCTTCAGACATGAGGCACGCTTGAGTAAATGTGCACCACATAGCGGGGCATCGTGTATCCACGTGGCATAGCACTCCGCCTGAGCTGTGACAGCTATTCTACGCCTCATTAATTGACCTAAGATTGCTGTGGAGAAACAAGGCTTACTAGCTCATCCTGATCTTGATATACTGCTTGCAGGTCTTGGTATAGCATAATTGCACGAGTTTTGGGGCCTCTGTAAAACTCACACCATAACGCTGCAGAGATTATTACTGTTCCATCCGGCTCCTCTAACTGTAGGACACACTGAATAACAACGAGGCGTATTCAAACCCTCTGCCATTCATCCCAGGAAGAGCAGTTCGCAAAGACGCAGTTGCTGAGCTGTAGAGGACCCTAAGCCACACTATTTCAAGCCAAACAGATTTGCTTTCAAATAGAGAAGCATCCAAAACCACGGGCAGCATGCCCAGGCTGTTTCTCTGAGTGAAGATGCCGATTCTCTGAGATCGTTGCAAGCAGCTCTCACCTGAAAACGCTACACTGGAAACTACACCTAAATAACAACTACACCAAAATAGTAGTAATAATTATTGTGACAGTAAAAACATGTATATTTTAATCAATGAGTGATAAAAAAATAATCATGCCTTTGTACTAATAAAATGACAAATTATTGAAGCACAATGTGTTATTACCACAGGGGAAAAATGTATTATCCAAAACTATTAAACATAAGGCACTGATTACCTTGACTAGGGTAGCCCAAGTCACAATAGCGAGCATGATCTAACAGCAGTTAAAGCCAATAGCCTCCTTTAAAACCTAATTGAATTGCTGGCTGTCAGCCTCCAAGATCAAAGACAATGTTATTTAAAGCAACCCCTCGTAACATTTTCCCCCCAAATAGGGTAAATACTGTTTGCTTAAAAATGTCAGATCAGCATAAAGGTAGGGTACTTCAAAAATATGTAAGACAGGTGCAGAAGGCAAGAATGTCATATTTACTACTATTTGTTTTAGATTAGCTCATACATGTTTTCCTGGAATTCAGGACATTTCTATTAGGGAATTCTCTCCTCCAACAGTTTCCTATATCAGATTTAAATCACGCATACACATTTATGGTAAAGCCATATGGTATTTATGGTTAAATCAACTGACATACTTTAAAAATATGAATTTTGAATAATTTGAAAGATCTGTAGATCAAAAACAACTCAGAAGCTTTATGAGCATATATAAATAACCAGCCTTCCCGCCTGTTACCATAAATAAAAAAAAATCCCTTCACCCAGCAGGGTTTGCAATCAGGGGAAATTGGGCTACATATATATGCATTAAAATATGGAAAATATCTGCATTCATAGAATGCAATTCCTCACACAGATGCACCTGGAAATCACTGTGGACTTTTTGCTCAAGAAGCAGCAACCAAATTAACTTTATCTCAGAGTAACTCACACTTCTGTAATTTGCGTATGTGTCTTCCCCGATTTGCTTAGATGCTTTCCTAAGGGTAAGCAAATGTATTTGTATAGATAGTCTTGCATCCTCATCTCACTTTTAAGAATTAAGATCCTGAATTTCCACTTCTATAGAGAAAAGTAATGAGACAGGAAGCCATGGTTCCAGACATAAATAACATCTATATTTTTAGGGAATAACTGCAGTAAAAAAAGTGAGATCTTTTGATCAATGAAGTCCAACTCTAGGCTTGAGTCTTTCAAGGATGGAGGATGAGAGGAGGACTGAGTAGCCACACAAGCCAAGCAGCTATGACACAAAGGCTTTAACCTCTGTGAACTGAAATAGTGCATGATGTCTAATTAACTCACTGCTATTATTTTCTGTTTCCACTTTTAAAACAATAAAAACTTTTTCTTTCTTTTTGCAAGAGTTTTTACTTTTTACTTTTGCCCATGAGCTGAAGCTTTCTCATAGAGCAACAGCCTATACATCACAGTTTGTGAAGTTTATGGAGACCTGCAAAGGGTCTGCAAAGCAGAGGCAGCAAATCCCATGTGGGGACACCACCTGCTTTCCTCACCACCCTTCTTCTGCAACAGCGGGCAAACAGGCTGTGCACCACCAGGAAACGTTGTATTTGAGGGTTCAGATTCATCAGGGCACACAAAGCACTCACACAACCTACCCAGTTGGCTGCCACCAACTGTTTTACTTCAGATGAACAAACAAGCAAGGTGTTGGCAAAACCAGCCCCTGAGAGCACTGCTTAGTCCCCAAGGAGGAGCTGCCCAGAGAAAACAACAAAGTATCTAAAAGCCCTGATGCCAGTTCCTTTTCCAGACCATTTTCATTTCACCCAGGCCTGGGAGCAGCGTCTGCTGCTTTGTTTCCGAAATCTGCATTTTGGTACAAATAACAAAGTATAGGAATATATAGGAATGTATAGGCATATACACTGTTTGCAATTCTCAGTTAAAATAGCTTGTCAGTCATGTCATCCTCTTTTCTATCATCTTCTTCCTCTTCCATCTTCTCTCCATTTTCAACTGCATCCTCATTTTACTTTTGCTACTATGCTAGGGGAAGAGAAAACTGAAGCAAGAAAAGACTTCTGCTGCAGTTCAAAAAAAACCCAAAAAACCAAGACTGGTACTTGGCTTGCAGAGTCAAAGTCATGCTGTAGCAACCCATCAGGGGCAAGGTGCTGTGTATGCTTAGCTGCTGGCATTAAACTATTGTTGCTGTAAGAGTTTGTTAGAACTTTGGAAATAGTAATTGCTGCTTGAAATCAAGACAGACTGGGAAGTATGACTTGTGGACACAGGGCACAAGGACTTTGGGAAAGTTTCCCCTGGCCACAATGCTGTGCATATGCGTCCTACCCCTGAATTTGGCGTGTAAGCTGGTTTGTATACAGCACTTAAAATGAACAAAATATCCCTTTGAAAAATGTGCCTTGAAACAGAGATATCTGCCATGGATGAGACTCAATTGCTGTGATTACTGAAAGACAAACTTTTGAGCCAGACTCCTATTTGACTTCTATCCAAAGCCTCCTCAAGACTCCAAATGCTGTGGTCTTTAAAATCAAAAGAGCAAAATGTTTTCTGTTCAAATGACTGGTAATGTAAAAGCAGAAAATTTGCATATCAAAACTAAGGTTTAAATTGTTCTCCTGTTCATTAGTAAAATCAGACTCATTTCTTTCTCTGTCTCAGCGAAAAACAGGATCTGTAGAAAATGTTTAGTTGGAAACTAAGTTTTAGAAAAAAAGGGGAAAATTTATAAATGGAAGTACTGCATTTTCAAGGATGATGGAAAAAGTATCTAGATATGTAGTAGTATAGAATCTACTGCCTAAATGCTACATTTACTTGCATAGCATATTAAAAAAAAAAGTATTTATATTTCAAGGAAACAGTGCAAAATTTTCTCTGATTATATAATGAGGGTTCAGATGAGTTTACAGCTCTTTCTCTAACTGTTGTTCTTGTTCTCCTAGATACGTGCAAGACATGTTCCTTTACAAAACATTCCTACTTTCTAAGCAGCAGAAAGAATGCCCTCCTTCGGGCAAATTCACATTTTTCATTTATTTGGACAAAAAAATTAAAATTAAACAGAACAAATTTCCAATCAACACTTGTTAATTTGAAACACTAAAAAGTCTCTGTATTGAAAGCAGATTGCTCTGAAGAAACACTCGTTTTCAAGGTCATAATAGCACTGGCAAAACTCAAAAAAGTTGTAGTCCAACTTGCTTGTGTTCAGCTGTGTTTACTTAGTCTCAGTTTGAAAAAAGTCTGCCTCTGATTATACATAGCAGTCATCTGCCCACAGATAAATAGATATTACACAAACGTTTGGAGGGAATGACATTTGGCTACCATTATTTTTGGAATAATTTACTCTGCATCCTGAACTTAAAACACCAAAATGATTCATAATGTTTTTTGGACCCAAGTATTTCCATTTAATAAATAAATTGACCTTTATGACCTTTGTGGACTTTATATTGTACACGTTGGTGGATTAAAAAAAGGCAATTTATTGTTAAATAGTCTGTATGTCTGGGAAAGGTGGATTTATATAGAATTGAGACCAGAGCCCCTGGCACATCTGGTGCACTCCATGCAGCAGGTCAGAGTCCAGCCCCTGCACCGCAAAGGGCTCCGGGTGCTGCTGGAGAGGGGGTCTAACTCGGTTCCACAAGACATCCCACCCCAGCACAACCTGCAAGCACACGTATGCTGCTCAGCTCCCCGCAGAGGGTGCATCTGCAGTTAAAGCCAACCTTAGCAGAAAACCTAACAGCAGTGCCCAAAATACAAATGTGTTTCCTATTTCAAATGTACCTGTTTCAGATGTAAACATAATAGTTTTCTGCCTGTTATTTGTAGGAGGAAAAATTAATACATATTGGTTGTCAAACTGAAATTTTGCCTTATCCGAGGCAGGTAGTTGTTTAACAACATTTATAAAATAGCTTATATTTTAAAGTAGACCTGCAGTATTTCTCCGATGTGGATGGAAATTTTGTCCAGTTAAAGATATTACTTAGCCTAAGGCATTTTATGCTATAAATTAGCCAGGAATAAGGTAAAAACTGACTAAACCATAGTCCCAACTCCCATTCTTTCCCTCTTCCTAATACTCTCCCCTTTAAGCCCCTGTCAGCTACCCCAAACAGCGCTTCCACGTCAAGCACTGGAAGTATCAAGGACAATTCGAAGACCATAAGGAATATTGTTACTGCTGTACATTTGAAGTGGAAGACGTTTCCAGAGTATGGTGATAGACGGAAGAATAAAACCTAGACCAGACTGAGGGTCAGACAGACAGATTCGTTTCTGTAAGTTAGCATGCTTTCAAAAACGTCTTTTCAATTAGAATACCAAATTTAAGAAAGCCTCTGATGCAATAGGAACCATATGTGTTTGACATATCCAGCTTCTCTATCTTTGACATCTAAATATTCAGTTTAAAGAAAATTAAGACATTTGTTTACAGAGAGCTAGTTTATGTGTTTACAAGACTAAGCTGAATGGTTTTAGATGGAACGATTATATACTCATCATTTCCCCTCATTTTCCCTTGTTTCAGGAAGGAATATTACTGCGAAGAAGGAATGTGTTTTCGATGCGGACAGCTGGAGGTACAGAAAACAGATTTCTGTCACATGGAACAAATGCAGCAAATTCCTTCTTTACGGGCTGTTTTCTTACAGAGACCAAGTATTAGGAGCTCATTACACTATGATGCAAAACCCCACTCATTCAGAAGTTTGCTAATGATCGCGACTCAAAGAAGAGTTAATTCAGATGGAATCCAGGAAAATGAGGCAGCACAGAAACCTCATCAGCAGTCCAATCACATGACAAAATGTGAGGCATCTCCAAAGCCACTGCCTGCCAAAAAAAGAAAGGCTGCTGCAAGAAAAATACTTTCACAGCTTGATATCTGGGTCTTGTGACTGCTATCCAAACAAGGAGTAAAAGTGGTACTATATAATGTGGCAGGGTAAACAGAACCACCCACTCGTCATCACCAATCATGTTTTTAATTCAGATAAACTCTATTTCTTTAAAAAATGATGAAGGAAAAAGAAACAAAACCTTTAGTTGAACTTGAAAATTATACGTACAATCTGATCTGGCAGGACGTATTTTAGGTTCATATATATAACAAACTATATAGGAATGCATGATTTGCCATGCAGGATCTGATACCAGTCCATCACTGGTGATGTCCTTTCTGTGCTTCTGACTGATGGTCATCTTAGAGGAGGACAAAGACATTGCCCTCAGCCAACTATGCAACAGGTTAAGAAGATTTTCTGCCTGCACCTTATAGATGATGACTTGAAAAATTTTCAAACAGGAGATCTGTCTGCAAAATTTACAGAAAGGAGTAGACCGGGAAGAAGTTCAAACTTTCAGGAACACTGGGGCAGAGAAGCTTCCACATTTGACCAAACTACTGTCTTACAGTAGCCTGAAAACCAGTTACAGTTTTCAAAACAGGTCTTGGTGAGATTGACCAAAGTCTAGGTTGGGTATGATTAAGCCAAAGTATGAAAACTCTTCTAGACTTTTGTGTCCAGCTAAGTCAGGGATTATAGATGAACCAAGAAACTGGGAAATTAATAACCACAGACCCCACACAAACAGATATCCCACCACCACCACTGCCACCAGAACTAGAGTATTTCCCAGTCCCAGACTAAGTTCTGTTTTCACTCTGAGTTGTGAAACAGTTTAGATTAATTTGCTTTGTACTCTAAGCAAGGTCATACCCTTTTCTGGAAGTATATTTGCTCTTAGCCTGTGTAACATGGAAAAAAAATGCCAAGACCCAGTAATTAGATTCAAAGGTGCCTTTCAAGAAGAGTGGTAAAATACATATCTTGAATGCTTATGTACGCTTGTTTGTTAAACACTTTAAAAGGGAGAAATGTCAAACTTCTCATTTTGAATTGTGAAAAAAAATGCTAATATCTCCTATGCTTCCCTAATTTATTCTAAAGCCCTTCCTGGTTGTACTCCAGATTCCTACCAGTATTTCCATTATATCTGCTTCCCCAGTATTTTATCTTCTTACCTTCATCCCTTTGATCCATTTTCTTTCCTCCTTCCTCTCCATCGCTCTCCTCTTTCCTCCTTTTGTTCTTGTCCTCAATTCTGCATTCCCCTTTCCTCATCTTCTCTCAGCACTCTCCTCTCTTTACAATATTCCTAAAGTTTCTGTTCTTTATTTTCCCACCTGTATTTATTTCCTGGCTGTGAGTTTTCCTCTTTCCCTTCATCCTCGTCCTTTCTTCTATCTTTTGCCTCCTAGAGCTAAAACGATACTCCAGCCATAACCCACCTGAAAAGCGAGGTACATCTTTTAAGCCCATCATCAGTATAAAGGGATGGAAAGTGTCTCAAAAAGAGCTAAACGACTATTCCAGTCACTGCCCTGGACAAACAAGTGTAGCTTCCATTGACAGCTGGAGGAGTTCAGTGCCCGAGTCAAGTTATTCCCCATTTGCTATCAGTCACTGTTTTGCGTGGGACTCCTGCTATAGCAATCTGTCCCCGCACCAGGGCACGGAGAGACAGACAGAATTTCTTGCAGTGGCCGCAGGGTGCTGGTGATGAGAAAAACAATTCAGCTAATATAAGTCCTATCTTCAGTCTTAACTGAGAGTGACACCTAGCACAAGTGAAAACTTTGTTGAAACTAAAAAGACCAAGAAAGAGGTCTGTATAAATACGGAGCCAGTTACACACCGCTTCACCCCCTGCACTATGCTGAATCTCTAAGAAAACACCAAAATATTGCAATAAAAGTTCCTTGTATGGCATGCATCATGTAATTAATATCACAGCTAATGAAAATCTCTGTCTTGGCTTCAAGTGAAGTAGTTCAACATCCTGTGAAAGGACAGAATTACACCACACAAGCAATTAGGTCAAGAGGATAAAAAGACTAAGCAGCATTGATTCCCTGAACTTGAGATCTGCCCATCAAAACAGTAAATGTTTGCTTTCCACGATGAACCAAGCTAATAGAAACATGCACTAGAAATCATCTTTATGGCCAACGCTCCAGAGAAAATACTGGGGAACACTTTTGTTTTTCATGGTGAATGTATCGCCCCTGTAACACCCCCCAGTCCAAAGCCCAGCTTCCCGCTCCATCTGGGCAGGTTAGAGCTGCATATGCATGACCCAATCCAACTTGCACATCCAATCTTCCAAAGTTTTCTCTGTTTTCTTTGTCTCCCTCTTTTTATATTGCTGCTTGTGGTTTTCTGTGTGTGTTTGTGCTGCTGCTCGCTTCCCACCCTTACCGCTCTCCAACTGCTTGCCGGGCAGGCACAGCAATTCCATGTAAGGAACGCGGGGAAGAGAAGCATTCCTTGATTTTTCTATGCACAGTAACTTGCATGACATTTGATCATACACAGAGATTAAGTCATTCATGAATAAGGCCCAAAGGGAGGAACAACTCCAGAAAAACAACCCTCGTCGCTGGTAGCACAGCATCCAGGACTCCACAGTCATTACTGCCACACTTACAGTTCGTAGCCGATCTGGCAGGGCGAGGAATCCAACTGCAGGCTCTGTGGTTTAAATAAAATGTATCTACAGCAGCTTGGATCAATGTTTAAAAATGTTCCATGTTATTTTAGTCCAAGGACAAGCTTTTA
This sequence comes from Tetrax tetrax, assembly GCA_009806455.1. Classification (NCBI taxonomy): domain Eukaryota; kingdom Metazoa; phylum Chordata; class Aves; order Otidiformes; family Otididae; genus Tetrax; species Tetrax tetrax. The sequence continues at coordinate 317,678 of WHYT01016080.1, forward strand.
AAATTAAAAGAAAACTTTGGCTTTAATTACAGATTAAAAGTGAAAGTTGTTTAAAAAGAATGCAGTTCTGAGAAGAACAGTAACAGAAATGATTTAAAATGTAAAATTCATTCTTCTCTCTCCCAGCATGTGACAAGTCTCCTTGTAAATATTTAAAACAAAAGTTTGAAAGCAATTAATTTGTGGACAATATTTAGGGTGCTTCTGCCTTGCTGTCGTGGATCTTTGGCATAGCTTGACTTTTTCCTACATTTATGTTTTCAAGCTAAAATAAGTGTCAGATTTTGATGTGTGTTGCAACAGCCAGAAAAAAACCACAACTATAACTCTTACCTCCTTTTCCCCTAAATTTTGTTACTACATGTGTGATGCAGCACATGTCACCACCTTATACGTAAATGCAAAGAGTTTATTCCAGATCAGCTACGAGCAACGTGATCCCAAAGTGGTTAGGTGCTACAATGGAGAAGCCGCTGCTCTTGGGATGATTTTCAGCAACAATTGCCCATCTGAAAATCATTAGTGCATAGCAGTGGATTTTCCACATGTTCATATGCTGGACAAGCAGGTTGCCCTTGAAGTATGGTTCCCCAGGGGAAGAAGGAAAACCCAGAAAAAGTATTCTATTGTCAGATCACGGTTTCACTAGAGCCAGACAAAAATATGGTCAAGCATTCACTTGGCTGCTCTGCTGGCAATACTATAGGGTACCGAAATGGAGACAGCTAATGAAGAAGGCAAAGAATGAAGCTCAGGAAGAAGACGACTCTAAAGGAGCACAGACATATTTTTCTTTAAAAAAAATCAGAAACAGGGTTAAATATGGAAATTTAATGACTTTCATATTACCGACCGTTATTTTTATAAGGCCAAAAAGGTTTAGACAGGGTAGTATTTTCCCGATAAAGTATCTCAGATTTTAATTCATCTGTGTTTGAAGCACCAAGGAGAACATATTGAAGGAGCCTAAATAAAAAAAAGAGTATGAATATAACTAGGCACTATTTGATACTCAATGCCCCATTAATCGATAATTTGGCTTGAAGGAGGAAAAAAGTTGGCAAAAGGGAATGGAATTCTTTAGCTCCTTGTTTTACTTAAGAAAAATTCCCAATGGGCTTCACTTAAACAAAGAACTTTAGTTTTCCACTGGAAAGACAAAAAGAAAATCTTGGTCTAGCATGTCCTGCCACATGCTTTAACTACACAGTAAAAGAGTATGTACTTGGATCCCAGGCACATTTCAAAAGTGTAGTATTTATTAGCTGCTCTGTTGCCAAGTTCCACTATTATCATTTTATTATAACTAAGGTATATTTTTACTAACTAAATTATATTTAGGTCTTTAGTTTAAGCATTTGAAGGTCTCAAAGTGTCACGTACAGATGACATACAATATATCACAGGAATTTGTTGATTTTCTCCCTCCTCCTCTCCTCTATAAACAGTTACCCTACATCTGTGATCTCAGGGCATTTGACTTTCCTAAACCCATAATCCAGCTGTAAAGATACACAGGGGCTGAGGGAGCGAAATCCTCGGAAAGAGCAGGGCTCGCCAAGGATGAAGGTGAGCCGTGTTACCGGATAACCCACAGCACGCATGTTCCTCGTGTCCCAAGGGGCAGTGCAAATCCACTTCTCCCCACTGCCCCCTTCAGTCACCTTGATCCAACTCTCCTCTGCTGCCCTTCGCCCAGCTCACCCAGACATGGCTTTCTGCTGGGACCTCCTGTTTCCAGGAGGGACTGCGGGCTGTTTTTTATATGCAGAAGGTGTTGCGTGGTGGGACGCAGCCTCTCCACCGGCAAGGGTGGGCAGAGGCCAGTGGCTCACACCAAGTTTGCACCAGCAGAGCCAGATCCTACACCCTCTGTTAAAGGATTTTTTTGTCCTGTGGGGAGCATGGAGCTGCTGCCTGGAGGCTGTTGGGATGGGATGGAAAGAGGATGCGGCCATGAGGCAGGAGAGGGTTTTGGTAGGCTCACAATGTGCTGGGTGCTGCTGCGGCTCTCGGCAGGGAAGGACTATCTCTGAGCAGCCATGACACCCGCAGAGAGATGACAGAGCTCCTCAAACCTCAGCAAGTGCAGCAGTACTGTGGGGCTGAATGCAGCCTTTATATTTCCTATTTTGTGCAAGGAATGAAGGAAGAGCAGAACCCAAATATGAGGGCTTACATTCTCCGAGGGTCACAGTCTTTGATCTGTGAGCAAAGATCCCACTGAAAGCAGCTGGAGCTCACCAAATGAAGTTTGGAAAGCTTTGCAAACACATGAACATTGTGTGTCAAACCATGTAGCGTGCTTTGGGGCCAAAACACTCAAAAACCAGATCAGATCTTGACGCATTGGATTTTTTGCTTTTTCCAACATAAAGCACTTCCAAAGGCTTGGTTTGAAAACATCTGAGTGCCTGTCCATCAAATATCAGGTGAAATTAAAGGCATTTTAGTTGGACATCAGATGCAGCTAGCCCCTTGTGAAGTAACAGGGCAGAGAAGTGGGATGTGAATCTGTGAGTGAGCTGAATGAGGCACAGAGGACTGAGAAATATTCATGACCTTTTCTCTATATAGATCCACAACAAATGTAACAAACACAAATTAATGCTCATGTGCTTGTAGCCAGGAGACATTATCACTCACAGTCTCATTAGACGAGGAGTGAAAACAGCAGCAGAAATACTGGAGACAGTTCTAAAAGGAAAACAGGCTTATAAAGATGCCTGCCGTTTTTATTCATTTGAAATGTTTAAACTAGCATTTCTTTACCTTGGTTTAGCCTACAAAAAAGGCCTTTGCATAAAACAAAGGATCAAATACCTTCAGGTTAGCCTTGTCTTCTCTGCCGACCTCTATGAACAGAATTTTGGACTTTGCTGGGCAAGCTGGTGTAAGCACCTCAGTGAGGTACGGGATCTGAATGGCAGATGTCTCATCATTTGTGGATAATACAGTTGGGAGCCTCTTTTCCTCTACCTTTACAAAGTTCACTGTCATGGTGAACTACCGCAGAGCTCTGAGCTGAAGGAGTAAGCACAGCAAAATGGCAAGGCAGCAGGCTTGAATTCCACAGATATCATTATAATAGAGCACTGAGGAAACATTCGTGTGTGTGTGTGTGTGTGTGTGTATGAAAGACTGTATGGTTTACAAACACCATTACGGTCTCTGGAGCTGGCCAAAGCAGGACAGCTTTTTTGGGTTCTCCTCACTTCAGAAAGTGTCTCTAACCATCCGGTACTACTCTGATTCAATAATCAGGAAGCCCGTAACAATTGTAATTCTGATACTGCGGACAGGGAAGGGCCCCAGCACCCATGCCCCCCAGCTGACATCAGTGTCACAGGCTACACCGGGCTGTCACCGGCACTGCTTTCGCTGCCGGCACAAGCAGCGCTACAGCCACCCACAGCTTTCCCTGATGAAGGAACAAAGGCTGTTGCCTTCTGGAGGAAGTTCCTATTTGAAGACGATCCAGGGGAAACGAATTAGCGATGCGGTAACCACCAGCTAAACACATGAGAGGGGGAAAACTAGGACAACGAATTTTAGTGTGTTCCTGTAATGGGCAATTCACCACCCCTCCTGTGCAAAGCTGTCATAAATACTTGGGAGCAGACCGTGTAATTTGCACGTCAGCTCCAGGACCTGCTCCCCAAGCAGCCGCCAGTCCAGACTCCCCACGGCTTAGCCCGCAGTGGGGCAAAGCCGGACCTTGCTCCTTGGGGTGGGAAGAGCAATTGGAAGAGCAGGGACCTGGGATGAAAGTCTCCCTGAAGTCCACGGCCAAGACCAAGATCTCATTAAAACTGCCCACAGTGTCTAGCCCACAAAGTACATCTAGTGCAAGGAGAGCAATCCTGCTGCTGTTTTGCAATGGATTACAAAATGCCTTGGCTAGCAGAAGGAATTTGAGGCAATTCGCTCCTGAAGAGCCAGGTCGTGAAGAGCCTTCATTTTTCCAGCAAACTGGATTTAAGTTGACAAATAGTAACTGAGAGAAAAAAAAGCCTGACAAAGTGAAGGGGAGACAGAGAAACCGACAACATTTAACTTGATCTTCAATGGTGTAAATCTGTCAATACCCACAAATGACCACAAGGCCAGATGCCAGTTTTCACTCTGAGATACCGTAACTAAGACATTTGGCTGGTACCTCGCATTGGAAAGAAAGTTTTTACATTTAGAAATGTAAAACATTGTAACATTTAAGGAATTTTGGCTACAGCCCACTAGCCAGCCTTCCCCCCGCTTCAGCTAAGGGATTATTTTGAATGTTGTTTTGCTTTTCATGCATCTGTTGCCTAAATCAATGTGGAGGCATGAGGGAGGGACTGAAAATTGGCCCCAGAAGTAGTGGTATATTTTAGTGTCATAACTGAGAGTCTTGGCAATCCCTGCTAACTTGAAATGTCAGTGCCATACCAAACGATCTGGTCATCATAACCTCAACTTCTGGCCATCAGTGAAAGAACAGAGATAGAGTCTCCAACATCAGGTTTCAAGGCCACTGCGAAAATTAAGGAAAACACATTTCATGGCTCGTTGGAATTTCACTTTACCTATTTTTGTGTGTTTCTTTTCAGCTGTTCCAGCTCTAGCTGTTTATCTGATCTCTTTCTGTTTGAATTGTTTTTACTTTTTCCAGATTTTCTACAATGCAGTTTACTTCTCCAAATTACTTTCCTGCTTTGAACTCCTGCTCCTTTTTTTCGTAGCTCACATAAACCTCATTTACATTATACAAGCCTTCTGTGTGCTTTAACTGTTAGGACATATTTCTCCTTTAACAGATCTAAAGTGGCTATCTGATGCCAATTTAATGCCATAAAGCATAAAAGACTTCAAATGGTCTTTAGTAATCACTGATAATTTCCACATCTACCCCTTGTAACTCATATCCAAATTTACGTTTGGAGTGAAGTGGATTAAATAAAACCAAATCCAACTCCGCTTTTCTGGGTTTGGATCATTAGAAATTGAACTTTACAGATGAGGGACATTTTTCCGAACAGGTGTTTTTATGAGCGCTCCCCTTCCTCCAACAAGATGGCAATAATTTCATACACAAGCAATACGCATAGGTTCCCCACATTTCCCGAATATAGTCAAGGAGTTTTCCGAGCGGCTGGGTATAAACTCATCCACAGCCTAACATCAGTCCACGTAGAGTTCCCTTCAAGCCACTTCTCAAATTGTGCCAAAACCCTCCTGAAATCTTCTCTGTGAATACACATGGAAGATCAGAAGTCTGGTCTCGCTAAACTGCTTTCATCATTATGTTTCTGGAATTCACATTATGGACAAATGACCTAAAAAATTTCAGTTAAACACATAAAGGAATTTTTTTAAGTTACAGAATGACTTTCGAAAACCACAAACCTGCAAAGGGAAATAGGATTTGCTGGATCAGATAAGATTACTAGTCTATCTGGTCAGGCATGTTCAGTGTGTAGCTTTTTATAAAAGAAAACTAAAATGGGAGGAAGTGATGGCGAATAAAATTAGTTTTGTTGTTCAATACTGAATCAGTTTTGAAAATATTTTAAGAAGAATCCAATCAACAATCCCACTTAAAGGAAAACAATATTTTTTTTTTATTTCCCTTTTTTTTTTTCTGTTACGATCAATAAATAAATTCTACTGTTCACACCATCGTGAATACAATTTCTGACGCTACTTGGGAGTGATCAAATCCTGCTTTGGAGCAAGACCTTGTGGAGTTTCAAGCATTTGCCACCCACATCAAAATATTGCCCTGGTAAGGAAAACGCATATGTTGTGCATGTATGCAGATGTGTGCATGCAAATGCAGAAAAACCCCAAGTATTTTCTTTATTTACAGCTATATGACTGAACACAAGCAAGCTGCTTTCCACTAGTCTCACCACAGGCTTAAAATATTTCAAACTCCAGGACTACTGAGCAGCTCACAGTTTTATTCAGCAGTCATCATGCTCCAAATTTACAAGCCTAACTCGGATGGTTATTACTGGGATGTACCTGCTTAAATCCCTTCCACAGATGGGAGAACGAACACTGCCCATGCCAAGTTTCAGTCTGGATTGAATTTTTACAGCTGGATCATAAATTTGCGGATTAAAAAGGTTCTAATGGAAACACAGATACAGGCCTAACTACAGCAACATGAAGAGCAGCACTGCAACACTGCGCAGGCGACAGTCTGCACTACAAGCAGAATCTACCAGGACTTTACCCAAAGTCGTGTTATTTCTCCCCAGTGGTGGAAGGAGGCTGGGACACACAGGAACCCCAAGCCAGGTATGAAGTTTCAATTCAGACATTTTTCCAGAAAGCAGTCAAACTTTTACGGGCTTGTCATTCCTTTAAATTTACTGTCCTGGAATGTGAAAAGTCCAGTCCTCATCCCCCCCTCCTGCCACCGCCTCGTCCTGCCTGCACCTGACTTTCCTGCACCCCATCCCCTCCTGGTCACACTTTACTACACTGCACACAGATTGCTGCGTTAATAAGTGTCACTAAAGACAGTGGTCACTCATGAAGGAGACTATAGATTTTATATGTAAAAGAACTCACTGAGCACGAAGGAAGGGTTTTGCCCCTGTAATTTCTTTTTCTTCTCCAGGCCAGTGCCAGTGCCACAGGCAGATGTCTTGGTGCAGGGGCAGGGCCAGTGGGAGATCCAAGGGAGCCCCAAGGAGTAAGACAGGCACATTTTGGCGACAGAGCCTGTGAAAGTCTTACTTGCAACCCAGCACCGGTGTGATCTGCCTCCAGTCACAGCTTTTCACTCAAAAGCACTTTCCAATCAGTAATATATAAAGTTAAGTGTCATTTCAAAGTCAGTACTGATGGGGTAGCAGCACATATTTCTGAGTTTTGAGGTTTTTTCCTATTTTTCTATCCTTCTTGATTAAAACCGTGTCATATTTTTCAAGTTCATTGGCCTGTGTCCTCTCTTTGGCACAAACAGCTGATAATCGCATTTTGCTGGTGAGTCTCCCAGGTAGGGGAGAGAGCAGACCTGCGCTCCCTCATGCCCCCAAAAGCGTACTGGGGGAAAGCCCCCACAGCAGGGTCCGTCAATGCAGCGCACGGTGGCCAGGCTACAGGGATGACCCACGGGATGCAAAACCATGCTCCTGCCTGATCCTGCACCAGAGCTGCAGCGCCCAGGGCTTTCTGCCGCTCCACTCGAGCCAGTGCGTTTTCCCATTATCTTGTCCTCGCAGCGGCCATGGATGCAGCCAGCCAGTGTTCCCACGGCTGAGGATCCCCCGAATCAGTACAAAAGCCAGACCAGCTGACATGCTGCAAGGCAGCGTGGAAGCCCAATATTTCTGGGAAATTTGGCTACCAGGGAAAATCCTGCTCAGGCAGTGGAAGAGAAGAAGGAATCACATTCATTTCACTAAATCAGTTTTCCCAAGCTGTAGTTTCAAACACTCTTTAAATACTCCTTAAATTAACTGCTAATTTTCTTACTTATTTCCCTATTATATTCATTACTGGCCACGCAGACTACAGCTAAAACTGGAAAACAGTCTGATTTATGATTGTGTGCTTTTCCATGCATATAATTTCCTGAAACATTCACATTTGGGCTGGCCCCAGGTTTTAAGACCGAGCATAATTCTGAAGACTTTTTGAACAATGGGAAAACGGGGATAAATATTTCTTTCTCTTTGAACACACACCTTCGCTAAATGAATGAGGCCTGAGGCTTGCCAGGGAACAGCCCTTGCTAGGGCCTGGAGCATTGGCTAACTCTAAAGAGAAGTATTAAAATCTATAGTTGCTAGCAATCAGTGACAGCACCGTACATTTTTCCTGCTGTGTCTGAGAGAGGTCTTGGGCAAGCGCAGGGGTCTGCTGCTTTTTTGGCCGCTGCTGTGAATATTTGCACTGGGGAAATTTTAATGGTCTCGGAGAAACACAGGCGGACTGCTGCACCGGCACGGGCAGCAGCAGCCTGTGGCCATGGAAACATGGCTGATCCTCCGATTTTTTTTTTTAATCTCTGATTTTTTGGTCAGATGTTGTCATCTTTTCCATTTCAAATCATTCATGCAAGAACATCTCATTCTCTGCGATGATAAAGCTGTCAGGAGTCACGAGACGTGCTGCCCTGCAGCAAGCTTACTTGAAGAAAATCGTCTGCAGCCAAACAACTGGCTCAAGCTACTTTTTACTGAAGTACGTGGAAAAGTTGTCATGACATCAACAGAAGCAAATCCAGCAGCAGAGGTGCACACCCACCTCCTCTGCTCCATGGGTCTTTGCAGGAATTGCACCCTAATGGTATCCACAAACACACTGCTGTTAGAAGCGTATCTGACCTGCACTTAGTTCAGCCTCCAGAATCTTTAATAAATTTGGGTGGTTTTGCTTTTTTTTTTCTTTAAAAAAAAAAAAAAAAGTCCAAAACATTCATCTGCATTTGCATCTGCAAACAAGCAGATAAAACAAGGATGCACAGTGTTTGCACCCAGCACCTGTGAGACAACAAATGCTCTCTTTTCCCACAGAACTGACCATTAAAAGCAGGGAGTGGAGAGAAATGGCTCGGAAAAGCTAACGCTGCCAGGAGCATTGCTTTTCCTCCCGGCAGGGTTGACTCCAAGCAAAGCTCACCCCTGCCCACGGGCAGCCCCTGGGTGCCCAGGCTTTTGGGAGGGTGCTCTGGCCCCAGCACTGTCGATGCTCCAAGCCCACCCAGCTCTCTCTTCCTCTGTTCCCCCACCTGAGAGAGGTTAAAAGTGTTACCTTTCCACAAAAAAGATTCAGTTTTGATGAAGCACTGTTTTCCAGGATCATGTAGAAATAAAACTGACCTATTCCCCTTGCAGCTCAAGTACTGAGAAACTGCACTAAAGGGACCGAAAAAACAGATTATTTTATTTTTGCTGTTCAAACTGAAGGAAATGCAAAAAGTGAATAGCCAACTTAACTAGCAGGGAGCGGGCAGGATCTTTAAAATTCTCAAGCTTAGGCTATCACATCTGGTATATTAAACTTGACACTGTCCCTGTAGTAAGGCAGTTTCCTTTTAATCTTTCTTTAGAAAAAACAACAGAACAGCAAATTAAACGCAATCCTCTCCTCAATTCTCAATTCCATGCTATTTCAGTGTTGATTAATCAGGTCATGTAATAATAAAATTCCTGCCGAAACATGATCTTAACCGTGTAACCTTCAAGTTGCAGTTAGGCTGCTGTGTGCGTTTAATACTGTGCTTGACATTCCTCTTTTCCATTTCACTTCTGGATGACATTAGGATCTACAACAAGGACCTCCTTCAGCTCTCCCAGGTTACCATTTATTTTAAAGTATCCCCAAGGTCTCCAGCACCGTTTAGATCAAACTTGCAAAAGTCACTGGTACTAGCGGTTTTTGCGAGTCCCTCGAGTTCTTTCAGAAAACAGGTTCCATTGTGTTCATATTACGCTTCTAAATTTTATAGCTCATTTTTAAATTACATGTTAATTTCTAAAAATGTTAAATTGTGAGGAAAAGTTGGCAAGCACCGCACCAAATCACAGCACTGCTCTGCAGTTTGCGTACGTCTCTCTGCAGTACTTATGTGCAGGGCTATACCCTTACATCTACATGCTCTGTATGAGCGTGGGCCTGATCCTGCAGTGTGCTGAGGGTCTCGTCAGAGGTGCTCGGTGTGCTGCAATAAACAACACAGGATCATGCTTCATAAATCGCAGATGTTGCAGCATTCAAATGAAAAAAAAAAGAAAGGAAGGTGAGAGGAAAAAAAAAGGCAGCAGTAACGAAAACATCAGAAACCGAACACGCTCCTGAGTATAAACGTCTAAAAATAGAGATCAAACCTCTTCAAAAATCAACCAGTCATTCAAGAGTTTTTTTAAAAGCCACCCTCCTTTCCAGGCCTGCAAGTCTTTACTTTCGCCACTATTTTTATTTGTTCTGGCTTTTCTACTGTGCTAAGTAAGGTATAAAGTGAAATCAATGAAAATCTGCCTACAGAAAAAAGTTAGAAAACTCCCTGTCCTGCCACTTCATCTCTTTCTCATTTTAATTTTTACTTTCATTCACTGAACGCAGCTCACCAGTCAGCGATATCCCAGAACGTTGGGATTTTTCATTTCCTTGTGCTGTAGCGATGCAGAACGTTCTGTTCCCGCAGGTGATGGACGACAGGGTACGCGCAGAGCAGGGCAGTGTGATTTCAGAAAAAGTCAGTGTTTTAGCAATCCGTAAACCAAAGACTGACGTTGCCGCTTTAGATTTACGTCCGGCCTCACTCTAAACATTATTAGATCTTTTCCTTACAGATTTCTGGAGTGCTTGTTGCAGTCGGCCCCTCGTTTCTGCGTGCATTTGTACAACAAATACAGATAGGCAAGTCTGGTTTTAGTTATTCCTGTCACACAGCGAACCTGCTGTGAATGACAGCATGCCAGGGAGTTAATGAAAACTTGTTCTCCAACGTGGATTTTTAACTAAACAAAAACACTGAACCAAGCCTTTCAGTGCTCAGTTTAAGACACATATTTGACCAATTATATATATTTATATATTATACCTGCACTAGGATTAATCTGAACTGAAATTTTCTGCCTTAAGTGAACACATTCGCCCATGTCACGTTATATACATAAGCATATCAGCTTACAACAGAAACGCTTACATATGTGACATATCCGAGTACAGTTGCACTTTCCCGGCCGCTCCGTTCTCCCTGCGCCAGCTCCCCGGCTGCCCCGGCCACGCAACCGGAGCGGGACGGAGGAGCCGGGAGAGGCGGCAGCGTGGGCACCGCACCTGCCGGGGACCTGGCTCGGGGTTTGCTGCTCCCACCCCAGCACTAAAGCAGCTCCCCACGAGCTCCCAATAATCCCGCAGAGGTACCGAGCGAGGCCGCCCTCCTGACAGGCGGTTATACAGCCCGTCCTTGATCTTTACATGGGATTTCCCAGTTGCATGAAGCTAGAGTAGCATATGGTCCCGTGTTTATAAGCATGTTAATGATTGAAACGGGAAACTGTACAACCCATTTTCCTTATAAACTTTAAACTGTAATTTCTTGTTTTTGTCACCGGATGCTGCACTCGTACGCTGTTAATTTGGTGCTGGCTGTTGAAATACACGTGGCCACGGTGACAGGGGGCACTGGGCAAGCAAAGTTGCTCCGAACACACTGACGTACCTGAAACCAGGGTCCGGCGCATAACATGAACCAGACGCACTGTGTACGCGTTCTGCTCACAATCTGCTACGAAAAGTTGCTTTTCCAGGGAAGCACAGAAAAGAATTTGCTTCAACACCAAAGACTGCCTGCTCTTAGTAGCACAGCAACCTTGCCAAACACTTCTCAAAAATAAAATGTCGATCAGTTTTCACTCTGTGCTTTTTGAAATACTACTCAAAATGTCTCCATAAACTAAAACATCTAGCAGGGACTTCAGGATTCTGCTTCAATCCCTTTATGTTAAAAATTAGCTGGTTCACTTAACGAAAAATTGCAGAGAGGGGCTCCTTATAAGTGGTGATATCTCATTTAAAAGTACAGTTGCTGCTTTGAGGAAGGTATGAGTGGTACAGTCAGTCCTACCCTGGTATTTTTCTTAACCAAAATGGATTGCAGCTATTTTTGAGAACACAGATACAGGTCTGCTACATGACTGCACTGAAAACTGCCATCCCAGGTATTCAAATTACAGAGAAAAGACATTAAAAAAATAAAGCGTCCCTATTTACCTCTTCCTATCTAACAATCATTTAGATAATTTCATGTATTTGTAAATAGATTTCATTAATGGATGATAACTTGAAAATACCTGCTTTGTTCATGAAGGGCTCAATTCCTGCATATTATAACGCCATCAGAAAATCATTAATGGGACTGTAATCTTGCAGCTGAAAAAAAAGCCCATTTGTACCTGTTATTTCCTGAATGTGCACATGTATATAGGAAGGATATACCAAATAATACAGTGTGTGCACATGATCTTTTTCTTTCTATCAGCAGACTACTGCTTGTCTGCTTTGGAAGTGTAAAAAGAATAAAACTAGAGAATAAAATCCTGAGAGCTGTTCTTGTGTTGTGATCAAAGGTCACAGCACTTCAAAATGTTAAAAAAAGGTATTTAAGAACTGACTCAAATACGATTTCAAAAGGAGTTCCAGGTATGCCAGTTATGAACTTTAAGGACAAATATACTGGTTTTTAGTCATTCCAGCTCAGCTTGTGAACTCACACAGTTACAGTGTGCCTCTCTCAGCCTTCTCATTAAAGACCATATTTTTCAGTGCAGCTTGAAACTTGGCAAGAAGAACTTAATCCAGTAGCAAATTTATTACAATTTTTAAAAAGTCATTGTGTCCATTTTTAAGTTATGGTATAAAAGTACAGAAAAACAGAAGTTTACATATCTGAGCTGCTGCATCTGTTCTTGAGTAACTTCTCACTTAAAAATAAATTTTGGCAGACAATACACTCATAATGCGGACCAAATGCATTTGGTATGTTGAAATAAAAAGCTAAATGAACAGAGAGAGTTAATTTTTAAACTTATTCATCCTATATGCACCATTCTTGCTCCTCATGAGATCCTGTTTCTCTATGGGGCCACCATTCTCCCCATAGCCTTTCCCCCCCTCGGTCATCCCCTGACGACCTGCACGCACCAATGTCCTGCTACTTCCACCAGACCATTCAGCCTCCTGAAATCCTCATGTCCCCACCACAGGGACAAAAAAACCACATGAAATGTGCCAGAAAAGAGAGGGTAAAAGCTGCAAAGACGAGAGGCGCTCGAACCTGCCTGCCAAGGGGAACCAAGTACAACATCTAAATCTGTATTAACTCCAGTGCAAAGCTCTCCAGTACTTTGCAACAATGTCCATCTGCCCCAAAAGTGATGCTGCCGGCAGGGTGGTCCCTGGCAGAATAAACCCCTGAGAAAGGCCCCAGGACAGCATGAAGGGCTGCTGCGATGGGTGGAAACTCTGAGACGCTGGCAGAGACCTCCAGAGTTTGGGATGCAAAACTTCATTTCTTTCAAAGATAGAGGACAGCCTTTGCCTTACATTCCCCAAGAAATACAGAACAAGCTTCACCAGAGGAGCCTTCCAGCACTCCTTGCCCCACAGGGACCTGAGCAAGTCCCGATCTTGCCCTGATTTATAGCACTTTACTGGCATCAACCAGGCAATCCCATGTGCCTTCCTCTGACTGGTGACCAATGGACGATATAAATCATGCTTTTATGGTTTTATTGATAAGATTAAAATAATAAATTATGCATAAACCTTTAAAAAAAACATTAAGCCAAGATATTTAATGGCCAAGTCTGCAGCCCCTTAGCCCAGTGCACTGTGTCTGGAGAGTGATGTAGAAATTCCTTTAAACTAATCCATGTATTCCTAAGAGATGCATGAGCACCAAAGGGCCACGCACCGGAGAAGACACTCCGAGGACAGAAAAGATGCTGTACAACAGAGGAAGGTGTTCATGTGCACTCCACTGGGTCGCATATGGCTCATGTAAGTGCCACAGACAGCCACCTTGAAATTTCAAAGCCTTCCTCTTTGTCCCAGCTGGAGCCATGGAGTACTTTAGTCCTCCTCTAGTTCTCCCTTATTGCAATAGAATGCTCAAGAGTTTTCTCCTTCTTTAGGCTTGTCTTAGTGCTGACAAAAATGGCCTGTAAGTGCCATTTAAAAAACCAGCCCCATAGCTCCGTTCAACAAGCAAACGAGCTTCATTAGTGGTCAGTAACAGCCTTTAACTTCAATCCTGCAGATAGAACTTCTCCAGTGAATGAAAGAGTGCACAGGAGTTAACCACACCCATATGAGAAGATGGACAGGAGTGATCTGTTCTCATACAAGAGGATAGACAGGAGTCATCCACAATCATGTGACACTCATTCCAGGTGACACCATCCACCGAAGCTGACTGTATTAGAAATCATGCAGAAAGAATCCCTTACCTGTCCGGTAGACAAAATTGCCTTCTGTCTCTGATGACGATGGAGACACCAGTTCCTCCTCAAATTCATTGGAACTAAATGAACCAGAGTGATTCCTTTGCCTTGTTTTTTCCATCATAGCTGCATTAGTAGCCATGACATGTCTCAATGAGTCATTCAGGTAACGATTCAATAAGCTGCTTTTGTATTTAGGGGGTGACACGTAATCCTCATTGGCACTTGTTTCTGGTCTCACTCCTGTTTTTATTACTGAACTTTCAGTTTTAATCACAGTGTGATGAACTGGTTTGTTATATCCCCCTTCATTCATATGGTTTCTTGGAGGATTTTCTCCATCTGAAAACAAAGGAGGAAAAACACAGTAATGCATCAAATATCTAATATTTAACAAGGCATCAAGTATCTAATATTTAACAAGAGGCTTTTTCTATATGTTTTAAATTGCTATAAAGAAAACTAAAAGTAGACAAATAATTTCAGGCTTCAGCATCAGACAATGATTTTCACTTTCTTCTGTTCACACACTGCTCACAGAGGTTCCCAGAGTTCTCAGATGTTCCAGCTATTCCAAATTAACTGTAGAAAACAGTGTCTGGGTCTAATTTGTTCATGAGCAATATAAGGCAGGTAGAAAAAAACCTGAGAAGTGCCCTAAATCAATGATAAACACTGGGTAAAAATCTGGGTGAATAAGCTGAATTCTTACTACAATAACTTGAAATTTGCTTCTTCTGAGTACTATGACATATTTAAGCGTATTTGTTTAAAATGTACTCTTTTAATTGTCCTGCAACCAATCTTTTAAAGGGAAGTGCACAGAAAAAAAATGTGAGTATAAAGTGAAATTGAAACAAAGAGAATTGAAACTGAATACAAATTGAAACATGTTCTTCTAAAAATTCACCTACACATTTCTGACAATGTTCTGCAGCATTTGTTCCTGTCAGTGTATCTCCATGTCACAACCGACTGAAAAGAGCACCGATAGATACAAATGTTCTATTAAAAAATAGAGGGTGCTATTTAAAAAATTCCTACATTTGTTAATTTGGATAAGAAAGAGAATTTCAGTCCACCTTTTAAGGAAAATGTTTGCTGGCAAAATACATAAAATAAATACAGTAAGTCAGTTCACCATATAATAAGCCCCACTGAAGTCAATCAGGTTCTTTTGTTAATGATGTGATATTTTCCATCAAAGAAAGTAACAGTCAAGAGATTTCTCATTCGCTTAAACCAACAAACGTAATCTATTTTTTCCTTTAACGCAGATAAAAGCAACAGGCTTGTAGAATCTAATGAACTAAAAAAACCCTTTCTTGTAACAATTCTATACGAAACAGGCAAATAACATGCAACCAGACTGTCACCCCAATTAACCCACACAGTCCCGCTTTGCAAGGCTGCACAGTAGTCCGGAGCCAAAAATGGCACCTAATTCACAAAACGTGAAGGTGGATTCACCGAGGGCATTTCGTAAGAAAACAGAGCTCGCTTAGGGTATCTGATACTTTCTAAACCTATTTTAATGGATTTAAAATTGATAAAAAGAGCATCAACAAACCTTCAGAGCATGAGTCATCGCTGCTTACGCTGAGTCGTTCAGCATTTCCTTGAACGTATTTGTTGTACAGTTTTATTCGTAAAGCCCAGCTAAGATCTGGTTGCCTGACTGTATTCTTCAGGCGACGTCTTGCATTGGCAAACCAGTTTGATACCTGCAGACAAACGAATGTACTAGTATCTCTTGAAAACAATGTACATAAACAAATCTAACCCATAGAGTTTCCATGAGTTTTATGCGTGCCCTAAGAAAACGGCGAACAAGGGAAACATGAGCAGGAGTCCATGAAACTATCACTGAGCAGAGGGGGAACCTCAGACAAGACAGCAGATTCAGGCTTCCCACCCTTCCCAAGTGTTAGTGTCATTATTAACAAGGTTTTAATTAAGGTGGCCCAAAATACTCCTTTTATATTCATCTTTCTTTTTTTTTTTTTTAAAGATAGTGCCCTGAACTTTCAATATCAATCTTCGATACATTACTAACATCCTAAATTAAAACTAATAGCTAATGTTTGGCAATTTGCCTTTGACATTTAAGTAGGCTACAATAAGGCGGCTGAACAGAAAAACTGGTTCTGAATTTGGTTACATAAAAGCCCAAATTTTCCCTCGTGCTTTATCGGTACTCCGAGTCTGACAGGTAGTGGGCATAGGGAAAGTCCTGCACAGAATACAGCGTACTTTGAGTGACTGCACAAATCAACCACTTCCTCGACAGAGCAGCACCTTTTATCAACTCCTTCTGTTATGGAGGCCCTAAAAAACAGTGAAGATGCAGATTCCTCACACAGTGACTGATAAACTAGAGACTGGCTTGTCTTGCTTCTCAGCTGCAGAGCATTTTCTCAAGTTTGACGCTGCAGAAGGGATACACGTTAGTACCCTGCTCCCATACAGGGTCACCACAAAGTCAGGCTCAAGCACAAAGATTTCATGGTGCTTTAGGTACCAAAGGGGCAAAAGGGCACAGTACAGTCTTCTGTGCCACCAAACAGGATGCGTGTACTTGCAGTGACTTTGCATGAAAACAAACCAGAGAAAATGCTGGCCTTGATTCTACTATAACTTAAAAATACATCAAATAGGAAATACTGATACTGACAGAGTGACCTTACCATAACGTTACTACAAGCAAGAGCAGAGGCAAGCTACCTACACTCTAACAATATTTGTTTAATGATAAATCAGGTCTTAAAAATGCTATTTACTCCTTGCAGGAATCCGTGTGTTTTGACATGACCTCTGCAAGAAGGAGGCAAGGTAGCCTTACTTGCAGAGGAGAATGTAAAGAATGTCGGGAGCCTATAGCCCCACTCACATCTTTGTGTTGTGGAAGTGCACGCACGGGAAGCGAGACTACTGCAGTCAAATTCTGACCTGGGAACGATCATACCATTTAATTTATGTTAACCCGTAAAGCAAGTTAACATATGTTTTATCAATACACACTACCTCACCTACTAGAAAGCCAAACTATAGTCCTCAGTGCTGGATTTTGGCCCTAGTTTTGTCATCTGTCTAATGCAGCTAAGCTTGTATAAATTGCACAGAAGTATTTGGCTAATGAATTGATAATCTCTTCTAAGATGATTATGATAAAAATAAACACTATCTGCTTAAAGGAAAAACAAAACTTCAGTTCCGAGTTCCACCCAGAACTTAGCACTGGTCCCTTAAGCCTGTCATTTTGCTTTGACTGAAAATCATGTTTACATGAAACAGGGTTCCACTGAAAATACAGTGAGCCCTGGATCAGTGCTTGGATGCCAAACACATAACTTTACAGAGCATGGAGTTTACTATGACAGGTTAGAAGACCAAAACTGTAGCTGGCAGAAAAGAGTAAGTAATTTTCATTCTCTTCCAAGGCTACTTGTTTATATTCATCATATTGACACAGCCATCATTATAGTCAACCAGAAAGGGTGGGCTGGAATCCATCTGCTTTCTAATGCCGTGAACAAACTCACTCCAGACTGCTCAGCTGAAGCAGCAGTCAGCTGGCTGCTGTGTGATTTAGTGTGACTATGAAATCAAGTCCGTAACGATAGAGATGGATCAGTGCGGGGTCCCAGCAGTTACTGCAGCATCTTACAAAACTGACAGCTTTCCAGCCTTTCACGAGAAAGATTTCATTATGCTCCATTTCATTACAAATTGAAATATTTCATCAGTGAAAGTGCCACGTACAGGAAAGAAAGATAGGGTAGTATTAGTGTGACTCATACATAAAAGCAATTAAATTTAGCAGGAGTGATTTTTGCATGGTACTCTTCATTTATTTTGGGCTCATTCTTCCCATGCCAACGCTTTGCTTTCTGCATATCAATATGAAAAGATGAGTCATATTTTAAGTCTTCTGCTATGAGAGGAGAAAATAGTAGTATTTGATCATTATGAAAGAACCTGAAGTCAGCATTTACAAGAGAAGCTTCCTGCTAATGCACAAAGCAGTAAACTCACTCCAGAAACTCTTACCCCAAAGGCAATTACAACAAGGCCCATTAAAGCTGCAGGAAAATTGGGCAAATCCACTGCAGGTTTTTAGGTTAGATCTACAGTGTGGTATCTCTGCGTGCTTTCTTGCTCTTGGGCACTGGTGTATCTTGCTGGAAGGTCCTAATCTCTCAGACATCAAGAGATTCAACATCCCTCCCACTCTGCAGTCTTGGACAACCTCCCGGTGTGTGGACTGGAAGAGGCTGTATGGCCACATGCTGTACCAGACAGCATGCTCACCCTGAACGCCAGTCGTTGCCGAGGTTATTACAGGCTGTTCCTGGCTCCTTTGAAGCCAAGGGCAGTTTTGTCACTGATTTCAATCAGCCTCAACTATTATCTTGTGTATCCATGCAGTCTTCAAAAAAGTTGCATGCCTACTGCCGTAGGTCCCCCTCACTACACGTGCCTGTTTGCAGCGCACTTACTCAAGCTATTACAAAAAGAAACAACCCAAGCAGCCAAAAGCCAGTCATCCTTTACCATGGCCCAAAGCTACACTACTGTGGCCTCCAAAAAGAATAAAAAACTCAAATCAATTATTTACATACAAGCTAGTGGGAAAATCTTTGTCTCAGAAACCTCCCAAAGAAATAAGTATCTTGAAAAAAACATGATGAAACTCATTGTTAGTGTAAAATATCAATCATGTAATTCTTCAAGAAGTAAAAAGATAAAATCCAAGGAGAATGATAATAGATATGCTTTTCAGCATTCATATTTTACAGTAGCTCAGTTGTTCCCGAAGAGCATCAGGTACTTATATCAGCATCATGAAATATTGCCCCTCTGGCTTTGCTTCTGAAGAGACTCTTCAATTGCATTGTAATTTGTTCTGCTTTACTGCTTAAGAGTGGCCAAAGTTTCAGAAGGAGAACAGAAATCAAGCAATTCTCCTCCTCCAGTAATCCACATAGCTTTATGAATCTGAGTGCTATTAAATCCACAGCAGCACATGACCAATATATTAATCGTAGTATTGCTAAAAACTTCTATTCAACAATACTGCCATTCACATTTCTTTCTGGAAGGAATATACAGCCATTTTTCTTTTTTATTTCACAAGAAGTCTAACCCAAAATTTAAAATAAAATAAATCAAGCATTGTGGTAATAATACAAATGAAAATGTAGCATATTAATAGGACAAATTATTGGATTCTGAATTGGAATCTAATTGGAGTAAAACACAAAATGCCTTTTCAAATGATACTGCTTTTTTGGTTTCCTGCTTTGGCAGTTGGGGAAGGAGAAAACTTTGGACTGTTGGACGGAAAGCTGCAATAACATTTGCCTTGAGGACTCCTGAAGACCTTGTTGGCCTGCTCAGGAACAAGTGAGTCCAGAATTTGCCCCAGGTTTTGCTACTACTTATTAAGAAACAAGATGATTGATGATTCCTGTGAAATCCTACCTCCTTGAAAGAGTTTGACTTTCCTGCTGCAGTACTGTCAGACACGCAGGTGGAACCTCCCTGGCCCGCTGCACCCAGGAACAGGGGGCTAAGCCAAAGTAATACTGAGGCAGAATAAATTAATAGTAATTAGCTAACTAATAGCAAAACTAATGGAACTAAAATTGTGGAAGATCTGGCATGCAGATGCTGTCCTAATAACAACAGTAAAAAACAAGGCTGGATGTTCACCTCCTGGGCCCACAGAAGGATCGGTTTTACATATGCCATAGTCCTGCAAAAGCTGCTTTGGATAGACAGTACGTACTGGAATAAGGTTCATTAGATGAAAGAAAAACATGGGGAGAAGAGTTACTGCTACACTATCAGTATTAACTGGGACCAGTATAATCTTCCAGGCAGCTGCTGGAGACCTCTTCCAAGGTCAGCAGTCAGGTGAAAAACAAAAAAACCCAACCATTCGTTCCCTAAACAGCATTTTGGCAGAAACTCAAAGGGGTTTTCAACAGTATCTTTTGTCTTCCCTAGGGCTTCCAACAACAAGGGGTCAGCACACGCGGGATGCTGGGAAGAGGTAAGAGCTGTCAGCAGGCAACAGGCTCCACGGGGTGAAAAGCTGTGAGGTCAAGCATACGTTCCCACCAAGAGAAAACACCAAGGGACAGAACTGAGAAATGGAAGAAGAGTAGGAAACACGAGACGGGTCAGCGGGCGTGAGGGCGTGTAACACGGAGAAAACATCATACACCGATTCCTTCTTCTCCAATGATGTCTGGCATTACTAGATTAGAAAAGCGACAAGATACACAAGAGACCCTGGTTGGTGCTTTTGCAAAGTGCCCCTCCTGGGACAGAAGCAAAGCTTTCCAACAGATACCAAAGTCCCGAGCCTGCTCTTGGTTACAGCACGCAGCTGAGAGCGTGCAGCCTTCGGGGAAGCTATTTCAGATGTACCAGTGTGACTGAGATCACAGCCTGGCGCTTTCTCTCTCACTCTCAGAGAACAAGAATTTTGATCTGGATTGCAGTCTTGTTCTTTCTGGGCATCTGAAAAGTAGATGTGGGGCGTGTGGTGTTTTGTTCTTCCAGGCTGAGGAATTAGTGCTGGTGCCAGACATACGTATTCACCTCCCGTACAGATGCTATCGTATTCCTGGATTAAAAGAGCATTGCACCCAAATGATGGAAGAAACATCTGGGGTTTCCTTTTGATGGTGTGCTTCTGTAAATGAAGAAAGATGTGCTGGTTTCCACAGCTCTTTCAAATATTACAGCTCACAGAAATAAGGCTGGTCAAATTCAGCTGCAGCGTAAATCCACTGGAGTCAGGGGGGTCCAACCGAGATAAAGGTAGCCCTCCATGGTTCTTTTTAATTTTATTCTACACCTTATGTAGATCGTAAAATTCTGTCGAGTAGCAGCCATGGCTTACTTTTTGCAGAGGCTAACACAGCATATCCCCATCAGGATTTATCAAAGCTGCCATGAGAGAAATACTGCAAAACCTCACCATTTTTTCCCCTTGTCTGTTCATTCCGTAGCATTTATAAAAGAACAGGAGAAGAACTCCTCAAGATGTCATTAATGTGTATGCTGGACCTATGCTTTAAATCTCATGTAAAAATACAGGAATATTCTAAAAGCCGTAGTCCAATAAACCGCTCCTATTGAACGGATGGTGTTTATGTAAGCGTATTTTTAAAAGTCTGAGCAAGCCTTTCATGTATATTTTTTAAAAGCAAGAGAAGTTGTTTTAACTATATCTTCCAGTTATAACTGGCATTTTCTGAGACATTAATATTATTTTTGTCAAAGCTATAGTGTTTTTTCTAGTGCAATAGTTTCACAGTGAGGTACTAACGTGTAAAAGTTTCCCATTTTGCTGTTACTAGGATTGAAGTTCACAGCACTGGCTTTTCTGAAGGAGTACTCAAAATAATAATGCTGAATTACCACCTTCTTCTAATAATAATTCCTGTTATTTTGATATTTTCATGTCCTTTGCAAAGTGACGCATAATGTGTTAGGCAGAGCGCTGAGGACTCAATCCTGCAAGCACATGTTTCGTTTTATGCACCTAGCAGTAGCTCCCAGTAAGGAAATTGGATTATTCACAGTGCATAAATCTTCACAGCATCCAGACCTGAGATAGCATCACTCGGCAACCGATAGTATTTAACCACACATTTCAATTGAGTGCCAGATGGCAAAGAGAACAAAGAAGTAAGATTTATAAACATTTGCAGCCAACTTTATACCTCTCCCTGCAACACAACTGCCGGTCATTTCTGGGGAGCTTTACCTGAGAGCAAAACAATTACTCCCCATGTCTAATTACACTGCAATGACAACTCCCGCAGGACGGCGAAGCACAGCGCGCTGCGCGCTGAGCCGCTGCACGCAGTGTGTATGGAAACACTAAGGTCTGTGCAACAGGTGATGATTATTACCAGAACAATGTAACCATTTCCATTCTCGCCCATTTTCAAAAGGGAAAAGAGTAGCTCCCTACAACTTCCTCTACAATCCCTATTCTCTGCTGAAATCTCCTGTTACCGATTTTTATTATTTTTTACCTGAAGATTTCTAAAGACTGAGCAAAACTATTTCCACTGTTTTTATGAATGAGATGAAAGGATGAGGGTTTCTTTTCCTAGGAGGGAAAGGACACATCTTTTGCCGACCGCCTTTAGCACCTCCCCAGTCAGGATAGCCCAAATGTGGGAATTCCCGTTTGGGGAACACTGTCCTGCTGCGGGGCGGGGGGGCAGTAGGTGGAGGGAAGGATGAGCACAAGACCCCCGGCCTTGCTGATGCCTCCCCTGATACCCAGTGCCGCCCCCTGCTCAGCTCACAGGGGAACTTTGGCTGGTGCTGTCCCTGTCCCTCCCGTCCACGAAACGCAGCTGCCGGAGATGGGGGCAAGGGGGGTCCCTTACCTGCACCAGGGTCATCTGGGAGCCGAGGGCCAGCAGGATCTTCTCGGTCTTGGTGGGGTAGGGGTTGTCGCGGTGCTTGTAGAGCCACTGCTTGAGCGGGCGGGCCATGTCCTGCAGCGCCTGCCGCTTGTGCCGCACCTTCCCGCCGCTCTGCCGCGCCCTGCCGCCGAGAACGAGCGCTCAGGGCCGGGCCGGGGCGGCGGGCACCGCCCGGACCCCCCACCCTCACCCCACCTCGAGCCCCGGGTGCGCCCTGCCCGGCTCGGTCCCCGCAAGGTGCTCGGGGGCTCTCCACGGCCGCAGCCCGGGAGAGGAGGCGATTCCCGCAGCTCCGCCTGGCTCCCCGGCCGAGGGTCTCGGGGGAGCGGACCGAGAGGGGAGGGCGCAGGCCGCGACGATGCTGCGGGACCCGGGCGGCCCCACCGCGGGGAGTCCAGGGGGGGTCAGCGCTCCGACGGTGCGGGCTTTGAGCGCCCCGATGCTTTCGGAGCTCGGCACCTGCCAGGCGCGCGGGCCCGTCCATTTACCGGGGGGCTTTACAGAGGGGCTGGGGCCGGGAGAACAGCGCTGCGGACCGAGCTCGACCCCCCCTCCCCACCGCCCGAAGTCGTTTGCCGGTTACATTCCGAGAGAGCCGCGGCACCGAGCTCCCGGCGGCGAGGCGCGCTCCCGCAGCCACGGCAAGCAGCCCCCGACGGCGGGGTCGGGGAAAAAGGTGAAACTGGGAGGAATGAAAAGCAGCTCAGGTTTAAAAAAAAAAAAAAACCACAAGGAAAAAGAAAAAGTGTTTCTTTGTAAAAAATAAAAAGCGAATGAACAAACCCGGGGGAACCAGAAGGGAAATCCAGAGGCGGGCTGGGGCCGGCGGGCAGCGCTGCACCGGGTGGCGCGGAGGCTGCGGGCGGCGGCGCCAGGGGGCGCCACGGGGCCGTGCCGTGCCAGGCCGAGCCGTGCTGAGACCGGCAGGGCTGGGCCGGGCCGGGCCGTGTCGAACCGAGCCGAACCGTGCCATGCTGAGCCTTGCCGAGCCGTGCCGAACCGAGCCGTGCCGGACTGGGCTGGGCTGTGCAGGACCGGGCCGGGCCGTGCAGCCGCAGGCACCGCCTGGTCCCAGGCTTCCTCGGTAACCCAGCCCCCGCCGCGACCGGCTGGTACCAGCATTTCGAAGAAACATAACCTGCGTCCTACTAACGCGCACCGCTGTTACAAGTACGAGCTGATGCAATCGTTAAGGTGGAAATTCGGCAGCAAAACCAGCTCTTTGGGATTTCTCGGTTTCGGTGCCTCCCGACTGCGCTCCTTAGCCTTTACTTTGCAAATCTGACCCGAAATGTCTGGTACGCGCTCGCCAGTTCAACCCTTCAAGCTACGGCTGTCAACCCGCTAAGGCGTTCTCCCATCACCTCCTATTTCACCTGTTCCAGCACACGCACACGAAGAAAACAATCAGCCGCAGACGGCTCAGCCTCAGCTGCCTTTTTAGCAAAACCGATCCTCGCCCTTTCCCGGCAGCCAGCTAGTCCATTTTAAATCCCATCCTGGGGCACGCACCCTCGACGCGGCTCCTGCCCGCCCGCGGGCTCTGCGCGCCGCAAACCGGCGGGGCCGGAGGAACGAGCGCTGGGGGCCGCGCCGTGCCCGGCCGCGCACCGGCTGCCCCCGTGCCCCGGGTTTCCGCACGTTCCGCCTCGCGCCTCCACTTTTGGGGAGGCTTTAATCACACGAAGCGCCCGACCAAACTGGACGAGCCTGGGTTTTTCCCCGGTTTGTTTTTGTTGGGAGGCAGAGAGGGGGAGGTCAAACACCGCAGGACAGGAGCTACTCCATCCTGAACCTTCCAGCCCGATCAGACGCCCCCGCATCACCGATTACCGGCATTTCCCACCGCAGCTGCGGCAGGAGAGCCCCGGAAAGTACGGACCCAGGGGCGTGGGAGGAGGACCCAGGCAGTAAACCATCCCACAACCCGAACCCGCATACCCCGTCCGCCGGTTCCGCAGGCTGAGGCTCTCCTTGATGGACGGGCTATCGGGCAGCAGCACCTCGGCGTGGTGCGGCGCCTCCACCACCCCCACGTAGGGCCGGCCGCTCCGCTCCCGCTCCTTGGCCTCCTCCTCGAAAAGCACCTGGCCGCT